>CM055734.1:6911669-6996669 GCA_029465975.1 Dallia pectoralis
CTGACACTATTTCAATGGCTTTAAAGTACTTGTGGCGCCTACTGGAGTCTGTTCACTGAATCACCTCGTCTCACCGGCAGCCATTGTGCAATGTCAAAAGGGTGTCTCGTTAAACCCGAACAATGGCAGTAAGTACTGTAACTGATCTGCCACCAATTCAAGTCCTTAAGAGCCCGCCCCCGGACTGAGAAAGTCAGTCTATATGGAAACCAACCTGTCTACCGTTCAGAGACACCAATTAAAATGATAGAACTGTGTGGATATAGCCGGTACTGTAGCATAACGCGCTAATGTGTCAGACACTCCCAGCAAACCGAGTATTAGGGGACCATAACTTGTCTACATTTCTCTGGCGTGGTCAAACCGACTAAGACATTGCCCAAAGCATGAAGAGTTAATTTAACTATACGTTGTTCTTTTAGATAAACTCATTGCCCAGAGCCGTTTGTTCGGCAAATCCAGTCACTCACTTTACTTTTTCTTTCTTAATAATCCCAGAAGGTCTGTCGGTTCTTTCGACACATTCTTAAGCCTCTTTTTGTGACGGTGTAAACCCCCCACCCTCCCCCCCCCCCAGGTCAGACCGCTGGGGGCAGCAGGCTAGGCTCTTTCAATGCCTGTTATGAGGGGATATTCATAAAGAATTCCTCAGTTACACGTTCCCCGCGTCTTTTACGAAGAGACGTGAAGAGTAATAACACGCCAGGGAGCTCTCCTCCGCGGCCCTTTGATCACTGGGGGCCGCGCAAGACATCATCTGGCCGGTAAAATTGGCGGGCAGGTTTTCCTACAGCGTCGCCTCATGAACATCTGTAAATGTCATTTCCAACGACCCACTTCAGGGCCCCGGTATCGCCATCCGTGCCATTACGGGAAACAGTGTGCGACCGGGGACTCCGTTCGGCGTTACCGGGGCTCCTCAGAATGTCCCCCACCGGGTACCGAATCACAGCTCTCTGTCAAACCCGCTCCTCATTGGCTCTTTTACATACGGTGTGCCGCATGGTACATAGTGTGACTGTCGACATGGAAACAGCAGCTTTTTTCATTTGAGCGTATATGACGGCGGTGAGGCTATGAAACCTATAAGATTCGTACAAAATGTACGGATGTGGGAAACGGCGATGCCGGAACTGTATTAAATGTTTTGACCATGAACAGGCGGGTGACATCATCGCCCGGTCGTTCTGTTACCCTATAGCGTCATGTTGAACACCAGACATCCATGTATCGGGTCTTTCTCACAGGCGGCGGTAAGGAAGACCAGATTGGCATTTGCCTCCAATCAGATCTCCTGATCTCGTCATGGTCGCGATGACAAACAGGCTGTGAGAGCACGGCTCTTACTCATTTGTCAAACTTGCACTGACAGGAAGAATGCTGTGGGTTTCAGGAGTGATAAGACGACCGGAGTAATCCGTCTTAGAGAGAGTTCTGATATACAATGGTCTAGCTGTTATGGCTTTCATCACATTGAATGGATATACCATGAGAGATTCTTTTCCTGTGGCTTTAATATATATATATATATATATATATATGTTCAATGCTCACTGCTAACGGTTTAATCAACTCTTAGCTTTTCATAGTCATTTCTTACTCACTGTTTACAGATATGGTCTGAAGGAATCGCTATTAAGAGATGAATAATGTATGTAAGTGTTTGATGCAGGAGGTTAATAATAATTTTAAAGTGACTCACGATGAACATGATTCATAACAGCATCGGCTGATCTTAGCAGGCCTACATATAAAGTTCTGGACAAAATAAAACCAAAAGGCAATATTGACATTTCATGGTAATGAAACATTTTAATGTAACTGCTATATCTGTGAAATCAGCTCATTTGCATTTGATACAACTATATTGTTCCTAACTCATATTACCATATTAAGATGGTATAACCGTCAACGGTACTACAGTTGATGGTTTATTGTAACATTTATAGTATAGTTTTTTTCTTCTCAATATAATTCCTTGGTTTGTTTTAACATTTTGTATGGTTTCATTTTGACACAGCTTTGTAACAACTACAAGTCCCGGATACGTCCGTCCGCATTCCTGACGTTCCCTCCCTCTTCCCAGACACCAATCTCAATCCCATCACGCCATACGGCTGAAACTCTCTGTCTATTTCCTGTCTGGAGTTCAGCCCGTAATGGATCTGTCGGTGACAGTCAGACGCTAATGGTCAACCCGTTCACCTTTTCATCCACTTTCATTTACGGATCGCCGTATCACCTTGCTCTCGTGTGGACAAACAATCCCAGACAGCCTTGCCTGGAGTTTGTCCTTTCTCTGCACTCTGCGTTTAGAATTTTATGAGTTCTGCTCTAAGTGGCATTTCTGCACCAAAATGGATTATCAGCTTGTTGGAATGGTACCCAAAGCAAAGGCAGGAGGTAAAAATCTGGAAAGCCATAATGTCCTTCCCTGGCCCTTGGAAGACATCCAGGGAGCCTCCTGCTCCTCGGTAAAGGAGAAATGATGACTGTATTATGCGTCTCCTTCCCAGCCGGGGCTGGGTTGCAGGTGTCGCAGCGAGGTAGTTGTGTACCCTAGGCAGGACCCCGGGAGCCCAGGGAGAAACGGGGCGGGAGCACTTCCTAGTTCGCCGTGCAATCAATCAGACGTTCTGCTCACTGATGCATTATTAACCTCCGAGGTTCTAATAAAGCCGGACGACCTTGGATTCATCACGCCACCTCACTTGTTCTTAAGGTACACAACCGCATCTCCTCAGAGTCGGCTTGACGACGCCGTGACGATAAAAGGAAGTGACACACCGCTGGTGTTCATCGCTCGCCCGTGTTTGTTTGCCTCTTCCAAGCGAACCGCGTTACCTTTTTACCTCGGGTGGAATTCTGATGCGTGTCACATCTGTTGGATTGCCGTGGCCTAGTTTCCGTCGGTCTAACAGGAGCTGTAATTGAATGCTCGGAAATAGAAAATCCAAATTTCCATGCGAAATCTCCCTGTGAGCGCATGCCACTAATGACTAATGATGGTGCCGCTGAAGACCGTGACTTTTCTGTGACACCAAGTAGTTTTTAGGTCAGTAACTACACATACGTCTCCCGGTTTTCTCCAGTGCCACGGTTACTGTTGTTGTTGGCATCTGATGCACTCTGGTTACGTCGGTGTTCAATATTGAAAAGGATGTAGACTATGTTTGTCAAGCTGTTATGCTTTCTTCCGATGCACGGCAAGGAGATTATTTTGAGTAAGACATCACATGCGAACCCTGCGAGGAATACTCCACTGATATACGTCGAGGAAGAGGAGAGGGGCTGTGTGGGCTACGAGACCAGCGGAAAAGACAAAAGGAATCTGTGATGAAGTTCTTTTGAAGTGCCTTTTTCAGAAGTCCTTGGGAATACATATTGATGGAGTCCAAATTGTCTGGCCTGGAGGGAGAAGAAAGTAGACTGCATCACCTAATGAATATTCAGCAGGATAGACGACACGGCTCAGTTAGATTCGTGAGCAGAATTATTACAGTCAAATGATCGGGTCAGAATGTAGATAAGTGGAAGAAAAAGATAAATACCACTGACATCACAGGGAATCGTTTCTGTCAACGAGGGTGACTGACGTCATTTAAGACTTCTCATACATTTGTCAAAATATTTCGTGTTTCTGTGAACATGTTGCCTGCGACATCAATTTGTTATATTTTACACCTGCTAACTACTTATACTGAAGTCTTCTGTCATTAGACAGTGTTTAAAGGGCTGAATCATAGATTACTGTTTTTTTCTGTCTTATAGACTTTATCAGGGGAAGATTGAATGAAATTGTATGGAAAACTTCACACAAGTTTTCCATATTTTTGGTCACAATTCATCTACTCCAATCCAGACATCACGATGAGATGTCTTCCCCTCACCAGCCTCCTGTGTGTCTTACATAACAATATATTCAATAGCAATCTCACTGCTCAATACCGTATACATGAGACACTGAGCCGTTTGCAACCAGATGGCGCACACACACACACACATATACACACACACTCACATTGCTCACATTTGCCAATCAAGATCTTTAATTTTACAGAAGGTCAGAGGCACGAGCTTGTTTATTGAAGCAATCATACCATGAATGTGTACTGGATTTTCCTTAATGCGTATTTATTAGCATGTTTAGAAACAACATAGTTACATGGTGTCACGACTCCTCAGGTGTAGTGCATAAAAAGCCACACACAGAGAGCCTATTCCAGTCAAACAAATGAAAACAAACAAGGAACACTGAAAAACATAGACTAAATTAAATTAAATTGCGCTACACAAGCATCTTACTAAAAAGCATTCAAACAGCTATGACTAACGACGAACACTTGAATAAACGTGACATTGAAACAATTTCTGACAAAGCAGTGACATCTCCCTGTAACTTAAATACCCCGGCTAATTGCTAAACTATGCCCCGGTGATAAGCTAAATAGAAACAGCTGTGCTAAAAGGAAAACAATCCCCGAAACACAGTAAGTGCACCCCACTAAACTCCCTGTGTGCAACACAGCTCGCCACAACCGTGACAAATGGTTGTGTCTGAAAACGTTATTACATAATCGTCATTTGCCGCGTGCAACCATGATTTGAAGTGTGTAACCACGTGTGTAAGTCAGATCGGTTGTTCCACCATGTAGCTGATGTTTTGTAATGACACGTCCGAAATGCACCAGTCACCTCCCGTGCTATGTACCGAAATATTACCCTGTTACGTTTAACTACACGGAGCAAATGACATGGTAATATTGGCATTATTGAAATCGTCTTGTGCAGTTTATTTCAATTGGCTGGGAGGTGCAACAAGGCCCACCCTGTTGTGCTCTACTGAGTGTTTTCAGCTATGCTAATGCTGCCATTCGCCACCTGAAAGGGTGCACTGAGTAAAATTGTTACCAAATGCAGTAGCCCTTGGAAATCATTAGGTCATGATCATTTCAACGCTGACAATACCTGTGTTATTGTTGTTATTTAGCATTTTCCAATTGCAGCAGCTTAAATTCAGCACGAGAGCCATTTTCATCAACAACCCAGAATCATTGGTTTACGCCGACCCAAATACGCATTTTAATTAGATTTTGATGTACCGTTTTATGAATAGAATATGTAAATACAGAGTGCGCTCGGAGTTCAAAGCCGTAAATGTCAGAATGTGTTATCGCAAATCGTAGCAGGATCGCTCTAATTTGTGCTTTCAATAGGGCCGATCACTTGATGGAAAGAGGGATTCAGTCATAACGAGCAATTATATTCAGATATTTTTAATTAGGTGTATCAAACATCAACATCATTCTGTTTTTCCATGTGTTTGATCCCCCGCAAGTGGGAAACAAACACGGCCTGAATTGCCTTAGTCATTCTACATCCTTCTCCTATTTTATCTGGAGATTGAATTTTCAGCAGACACATTTAAGAAAGCATTTCATGAGCTCATGAATAGATACGTTACTGGGCCCTGCTATGGGCCGTGTTTCTAAATAATCATTTCAAATATTTATGCAAATAAACTGTTTTGGTCTGGTTGAATGGAGCGTTTATTGGAGTTTAAATAGAAATAAACCCTCTGCTACGTTGCTGAAACATGCTGCTTATTAATTGTTAATTGCATTTACAACGGTTTCTACTGTCTCGTGGGCTCCCTTAAAAAGAATTCTCTGCTGTTTTTATATCAACTATCAAGTTACGCCGGTCATTATGGCAAAAACACAGGTAAAATCTAATACAGGTCTTGTATTCAGTACATTTTCTAAATCAGTGTTCAATGTGGGAATTAAGCATCTCCAAATCTACCCCTTTCGGGTAGGTTTTTTTGGGGGGGTTGTAAACTGTATTCTGATCAGATGGATATCGAGCACTATTGATGGTTGCCATGAGAAATCAAGTTTTATATCAAACAGCAATGAGCTCTGTTTTAACCAGGATGCACTGTATAGTTTGTGTTTTCATTTAAAAAAAATCACAGCCAGGTGCAGAATGTTATTTGCCTGATTTGGACTTCGTCCCAAAATCTTCACCATCCTTGTCTTGTTTTCAAATGTTTGTCGAATGAGTATTGTAAGTATTTTAAGATATCATCTCACAAAGTCACATTTCGTATTGTATTAAAATAATTGTAAAAACGTTTTTTTATCGGACGTCTACAGCAAAACTATTTCAATGACCAGACAAGAAGGTGTAATCTCGGTCTGGGTCGATCTGATACTAAAGGTGAATTGATTTCAATTGTCACATCGCAACCAACTAGCGTGCATCATCAAAGAGAATTCTACAGAAAGAACTTGACATGGGCGATTTTGATCAATTGTACAAATGATCTGAAACAATTATTGTCGGGCTAACGGCTGTCATCATCAATACTATCGATGTGTAGAAAAACAAATCAAACAATGTTTGGTTATTCTAACTGCAGTATCTAGCTGGTTTCCTATAGCAGGTTGTCTTGCCATATTCACACAATCTGCAGCAACTAGTTAGTTTGCCAAAGTGTCTCATCAATCACCATTGCATGACAGTATGCAGCTTAATACTTTTGATCTGATTGTGTGTATCTATTTCTAAACTATTTAATTAAATTTAATTCGTTAGAAATGAGAAAAAGAAAGAAAATCTTCAGCATAGATACCTTTGGCAATGAAATATTGTCAACCTATGCAATCTGCATCAAAGAGGAGATGGAGATTATCATTAGTGATGAGATGGATTGATTGTGCTTCTAAGCCTTCATTTATTCATACAGCGGTGAATGTAATAAGACGGCAATGGTGTCTAACAATGCCTGCAAGAGTTTAAAACGAAAGCAGGAAAAAACTTTGATACATTGCAGAGATAATCTAATAGGGCTTTTTTAATCAAGGAACACTAATAATGACCAGGTCAATGGAATCGTTTTGCCACTAAAGCAAAACCCTATTAAAAAGATTGCAGATACAACCAATTGCCATTAGATACAGGCCCTTCAGAGGTTTCATTTGGAAGTATCGGGAGTTAATCGTGACTCCAGAGGGATCTGTAATGGTGACAGAGTGCGTGCGTTGGTTGTATTTTTGGAACCGCTCACATGTGTAAAACACCCCACTGAACTCAATTAACAAATTTTGTTTTATTATATTTTCCAGAATGAAGAATTATACTTTGTTTATTGTTGCCTGGCATAAAGAAGCACGATAACACTTGTGGAGATTTCCAACAGAGCCAAGAGCTTGTTGCAAATATTTTATGTACAGATATTTTTTTCCGGTATTTATGCTAAATTGATTGCAACGATGAGAAACATACAAAGCAGATATTTTGCTGTACAAGCAGTTGAAGTACACCAGACAGCCCCATGTCGCTTTCTGCAAAAGTCTGAGCAGAACTAATTTGTCCCAATGCAAACAACGGCAAGACAACAGGCAAACTATGAATGTGCATTATACACCCTCCCCCATGGATGATGCACAGCCCTCTGTGCCAATCAGTGCACTCGCTCTCGTAAATAAAAAAATATGCACAGCCCTCTGTGCCAATCAGTGCACTCACTCTCGTAAATGAAAAATGTCTGTGATGAATAGAATCTTTCACTGAAGTAAAGTCAAAAATATGCTATTGATGTCTGACATTTGCTTTACCCTGAGCATGTGTGCCAATTTTATCATGAATTTAAACAGATATGAACATGGGCTGTCATTGTGCCAGACTATGGTTGATGTGGATGTTGTTATATAATGAATTTTCCAGTGGACGAACATTTTAACTGCATTACACTAGTCTTAAATGGTAGAAAACATTATGGGTGACCAAAATGATTTTTTTGGGACATGTTTTCCTTGTGAACATCTTTACCACATTTTATGACTTAAAACTGGGTTGAGGGGCCGTGACACACAAAAGCTTGTTGTATAAACTGACATCTGGCTTACAGAAATTGTGTGAATACGAGATTCGTATTTCAAACACTTTTCGTCCAGTGCATACATACATACATACATACATACATGCACACATACATACATACATACATACATACATACATACATACATACATACATACATACATACATACATACATAGATAGATACATACATACATACATACATACATACAAACAGAGGCATATCTATAGTTCATTCCCCAGAGAGATGACAAGACATTCATAACTTCAAAATGAATGACCGGAACACAAGCATCCCTATTTGCTACAGCATCTTGAGCCTTACTCTGTGAGTAAGGGTGCTATTTGGGACATACACGATGTCTTGTAAAACACGTAGTCAGTCTAAATCACAATGACCTACAACACAGCTCTTGTCTTAATGGCCCGCTACATCATAGGGTGTGTTAGCACATACGATCTCATTTGGGCTCTCTGGGGGCAGCGAGAAGATTTAATAATTCTAAATGTGGATGCTCACTCAGCCAAATAAAAGAGTTTGGCTCAGCCAGCGATGTAACAGGAACCAGACAGTCACTAACATAATCAAACCGCTCTTGACCATTTCATTTTTGTGTGTGTGTGTGTGTGTGTGTGTGTGTGTGTGTGTGTGTGAGCACGGTAGTGGTGGCGGGGTTGGGGCCGTGCTCGTCAGTGTGCATGTGTGTGTGTGCCTGTATGTGCGTGTGTGTGTGAAATCTCGCCGTCTGATCAGTATGCAAAGCACATTTTCGAGAAACAATCTCTTGTCTCCCCCTTCTCCCCCGTCTCACCTAACCCCCTCCCCTAACCCCCTCTCCCAGAACACTTATTTCATTTAACATTGAATAAGCATTCAAATATCGTCTGCAGAAGAATCATCCTCCATAAAGCGCCATCTGTGCTGGGTTGCCCATCTTTTCACTGGCACCGTGAACGGCGTCATATTAAACCGTACGAAGAGAAACAACACGCAGCGTGGCACAAACCAGGTCAATGGTGCGATTGGTGATCAATTAAAGCCTGGCTTAACTTCCTGTTTGAGGGGGGGTCGGGGGGTACGCACCAGATCACTGTTCCATCCTTACCGCACCTCACGGAGACTGGAACGAGTCCGGGACAGAGTGTGGGAGGTTCAAGGCGTGACACGGTTGATTAGGGCGCCGGTAGTCACCCAGACCATGGATCTGAGAGAAGTCACACCTCTCCCCGATTTATTCACCCGTGGAGAAAAAAAATATGTGATAGCCTTTGTCAGAAAAAAGCGAATGTATACGCTGGGACATCTTTAACCTGTCACATCACTCCAGATATCAAATTAACACATCGCCAGCACAGCTCAACCCGGGCACACGTACCATATTTAAATGTATTCAAATGAGGTGGAAAGGGCATCACAGGGCGCCATTGTGGGAAAGTAATCTGCCCATCCATGATAATGAGATATTAGTGATGCGGCAAATCTTTCCATTCTGATATGGCTTCTCCAGTAGTGGGATCCCGTGGGACTCATTTGTCACTATTGTGTAGAAACCATTCAAAAACTCTCCTCGTCTACAGAGAAAAACATTGATTTATCAAACATCCCAACGAGTGTCATTAGCGCGCTAGTTGAAGATCAGCAGTGATCAATAATAATCTCAACCGTCCCTATTTGCATTTTGAGAAGCCCCCGGTTAAACACGTTTGGCGAAAATGATCTTTTTTGAGCCTGCGGGGGAATAGAAAAAGAACGGGTTTGATAATAAAACAGACGTGTCAAACGTTGCTCAGAACTATTGTATTCACGTTTTTTGTGCTGTGTGGCAAAAAAGAGGATCTTTAGAGAAATTCAAGGTTCTTTAGAATTAGCAAACATACTTTAGTGGTAGATCACGATCCATATGCAATGTTAGGGTTCTAGGTTCAATTCCCATGCTGGGTCACCACACAACATTATACATGGAATCTTGTGTGTACTTTAAATGTAGTAAGTACATTGCTGGGTAACACTTGCCCGTACGTTGACATACTAATATGTAACTACTATGTTAACGCTTGCTAACAGCTCTTAATAACACAAAAAATATGTGTAAATTCTGACTTGGATTTACCTCAAGTTTTTCCACAAGCCTAATAACCTATACCGATGAATAATTATTCTGTGGTTATTACAATGTAATAACTGTGGTGTTACGTTGTGGTCAAGTACAGTTGTTAATAAATATTTAAATAGAAGTTACTAATATGTGTGAACCCATTCCTGAATTGCATAATCCCTCCCCCGGCTGCCGTACACATCAGCAGAGGCTTTTATGCATCACACACCATCTGCAAGTTAAAACTGCAAAAGCCTTTCCTTAGCGTTCACATAGTTGATTTTATGGATTATCTATTTTCCGTAAAGTTTTGGGAAATCTTTAAAGTAACCTGTCTTGCTTTCAACCTGTTTGTTGTGAGATAGCGTAAGGAAAGTGTAGGAAAGTGGTTGTTTTGCAGATGATTGCACCCAAAACAGCAGGCATCAATTGGCTCATCCAAGGTTGTGAGGCGCCAAAACGAAAAAGCTCCCTTTGAAAATTGCCTGTTGCCAAAAACCTGAAGGTGGATTGCACTTGGATTTGCTCTGAAATGGCATAAATTCTCTTTGTTTGCTTTTCAAAAGCAGGTATTTAATCCTAGCAAAAATCTGTCATAAAAGATTGGTTTTGGGAGAAAAAATAGGTCTGAAAATTGCTGTCTGCAGAATATAACAGAAAGGCAAAAATTTCCCACCTACCGCTGAGGTACCAAAACACATTTGCAATACACTTCAAAAAGAGTTTCACAGGTGCCTCAGATTTAACACATTTCTGTACTTAATATGAATTCACGACATAACAAATGCTCTGACTTGGTCAAAGTATGACACATATCCTGTTGTGAAATGTCCCACGAGTTCTAAACAGAAAATCTAAAGGACATTGATTACACTCAAGATTTAACACAAAATCCCACATCTTGGCGCAGATGTGAATGGTTGTGCGTCAACATACACGGTTCGCACATGTATTGATCATTTAGGCTCCTTGCCCTGGCTATAATTAGTACGCAACATATGAGAGTGTTGTGGGAGATATGACAACTGTTTGTAGCGCGAAGGTAACCTGTAACCAGGGGCTGACTGAGATCACACCTTCACAGACCTGTGATTAGAGACCGTCACACCTCTCGGACATTTATTGACTAGAATATGAGTGTGGATCGAACACAGTTTCCACAGTTAGTAAGCAGCTGCAGAGCAAGATGGCAAACTGCATCTCCAGGTGCCTGCCTTCTGTTCAATGTACTACTGTAGCTTTCCATTCAAATGTAAACTGTACATTTTTTTGTTACGTACGCTCGAGCGGTAAGCTGAAGTGGAAATCGAGGGTCAGTTGATATGAAAAATGATTTTGTCGTACGGTATTATTCAGTGATTCGGTCAGTAGATATTTAACTTTCAAATCCAGAGTTTTCCAGTTTACTGTGGATAAATATATACCCTTGACTTGAAATGGGCTAAGCATGTGAGCGCTAAATAGATAAAAAATGTTTCACTGTTGACGGGTCGATATCGACGAATCATCTGGCAGAAAGTACTTCCTTGAATGAGTGAACAGAATATGTGAATCACAAACAACCCTTATTGTCAGAGAGCATGTTAATTCTGCATCCATAGCAACAGTAACCGTTTAACATTTAACACATCAGGCATTTCATATTATGTGTCGGGTTTTGACGTCCGACATAAAGGTGCATGAATCATGTGCTAAAATGTTTTCATATTTTAGCGTGAAACAAACTCTCACATACACGGTGGCTAACGTGACTCCACTTGACTCACGGAGCCCTGGTTTGTTGCAGACATGCAGACAGGAAGTGCCCACCGGGGGGGCTGATGTGTCCCCGACTCCAGGGCTATTTAAGTCTGGTCCCGGAGGGCCAAAACACTTCTGCCTCAATAAACTACCAGGTAGAAACAAAAGAACAGAAATGTTTTGGTCCGGTTGAACCGGGTTTGTAGAGCAGAGAGCGAGAGAAGTGTCGTAATAGATCCGGATACGTCTTGGGTCCGGATACGTCTTGGGTCCGGATACGTCTTGGGTCCGGATACGTCTTGGTTCCGGATACGTCTTGGTTCCGGATACGTCTTGGTCCCAACCAAATATGTATCCACAATATTTCCCAGCAAGATATGTATTTCAACATATAGATAAACATTTAGTTGAAACACATGGATTGACAAATTCTATATTATTTGTATTATTTATGAATATACATGGGACGTGACCTTACTGCAATGTTTGCTAGCATTCATTATGTGTCTACTTCATATATGCTATGTAACAGTTACTAACAATCTACTAACCCCAGCCTTTACTCTAACCATAACCTTTATCCTAACACTAAACATTACAGGCAGTTGTTTCTCAACAGATGGTATGTTGAAAGTTGATAGTATTACTACAGACACAGACACAGTAGAACACATACAGACACGAAATAGGACTTTCAAAATAAAGTATGAGCAAAAGATTGATTGGTCATTCTACATGAAATCATCATTATATAATATTTTAAGGCTTATAATTGCCCTGTTTTCGTATGTTTCAGCATGTGAGAGCTTATGTGGCTGAAACTGACTCATAGCATGCTTCTGTCAAATGCAAAAAAGCTACAGCCGCCTGCAATAAAAGTTCTCGACTTTAATAAAAGGGGTTAGCTTGTGAGCACGATGGCGTCTCATATTGACCTCTTTCTCGGCTTTGAGGAATTGGATTGGCGGGGCTACTTTACATCTTGTAGATCGCCGCGGGGAGGAGCACAGCAACATTAGCTCTAATTACCCAAACGCACCATAGGCTGCTGCACAACTGCCTCAGCTTTAGCCACTGTTGCATGCTGGGTCATGGTCCCTCAAACTCATAATATGAACATTCATCTCCTTCCAAATGCTTGAAAATAAATGGTAAACCGTCGCCTCGACAACGCTGCTATAGTGGCGTATCGGTTAGCTTGGGCAGACAGTT
Source organism: Dallia pectoralis (assembly GCA_029465975.1). NCBI lineage: Eukaryota > Metazoa > Chordata > Actinopteri > Esociformes > Umbridae > Dallia > Dallia pectoralis. Next base: position 6,924,603 of record CM055734.1, read on the forward strand.
AGTTGAACAGAAGACCTTTACGCACGGCTTCCAATGATGGCGTAATGAATTTACATTTGAAACATCGCACCACAACAACGCTGACTAATACCATTGTGATTAGCTCAATGTCAAAACACCATTGTACGGTGCTAGCGTGGCGTCGGATAATCAGCTACAAGGGTACAGGAGCAAAATGTTTGGCCCACATTTGTCCAACAGGGCTGAATGTTAGACTATAATAGCTACCACCAGCTCCCCCCGCCCAACTGGTTGAAACGAAGCTCCTGAATAAGCCCCCCCATCCACCCTTTTCATTTACAGGCAGATAGTCATTTATTCAGCCTCCGTAGACCTTTGTGCTTTCCCCTTTTCACGTCTCTCCTCGCCAGTGAAAACATAGAGAACCATCCGTTTAACAGACAGTATCCGAGCAATAATTTGTAGCCTGCATGGGACATACACAGGCAGACAACTACTGAGCACCACAACAGGGGCCTCTTTCAGATTAACCTGTCGTCTCTCAAAGACTACATCCAATTACTAGTCAAGAGAACGATGTGACTGAGGTATTTTGAGATATTCTATAATGTTTTTTTCCCCGGCATTCTCACAAGTGCACGTACGATATACACGGATGAGCCAAATCATTTTAACCACTCGCAGGTGAAGCAAAAAAAAACCTGGATCATTTCCTAACAAGGGCACATGTCACGTAAGTCGAGTAAGATTAAACGGCAAGCAAACAGTCAGTTCTCCTTGTCAACGTGTCGGAATTGTTACGGTCAGAATCCGTGATAAGGCGTGGCTTGTGGGGTGCTCCCGGTCAGCTTGTGGTGAGTTCCTACCGCCAGTGGTCACAGGTAGGAAAAAAACACAATCCGACAACATTGTGTTTCTGATTCTGAGGAAGAATAGGTTACCGGATCATGTCTCTATGCGATTCCAAAAGCTGACGTCATCTGGCATGCTTACTCACACGACAACCACACCACACAGTGTGATAAGATAGAAAATCCCTGTCGACAATACGATCACCCTTGCCCGGCAATGCAGGCTAATTGGCCATGTCCAATGTGCTTCCCAGACACTTGTCGGCCTGGCGCGCACAGTCAGGATTCTGACGAAGACCGCGGCGGTGAGGTTTGTGCTGCAATAAAGCACATTGGACTGCTGCTCTTGCTATCTGTCCTTTAGATGTTAGCACGCTAGCGTGGTTACGCTAACAACTGTCAGTGGATGTCAGTGTAATTTGTTCATATTGCACTGCTCAACGTGGATGTCCCATACACATTCCCACTCCCATACATATGTAAATTAGCACATCCGGTGTGCTAATTTTCAGCAGCGGAATCTGAATTTCCTTCAAGAACAGGTACTGGTGTTTACGTCAGAATTACCCTCTGATGGGCACATTTAAGTTCGCATTGTGTGTCATTGTGTCCAGTATTAATCGATTCTACGGTCTCAGCTGATCAACTCTTCATCTCAGCATACATGACTTGTTTCTCATTGCACAGCTGCATGATGAAAGGAGAATTGAAATTGCATTAACATATTCAGAAGAGATGGACCCGCTGAGACACAATATGAAAACGTCACAATGTACTGATTGTTACACTGACAGTCCAAGTGCTGACAACTAGGAGATTGATTGAAGTGTCACTTTTACTGAACCGGTTGCCTTTTCTTGTAGCCATGTAAACTGGTAGCCTTGTCTAGTTATAGCCATGTAAACTGGTTGCCTTGTCTAGTTATAGCCTTGTAAACTGGTAGCCTTGTAAACTGGTTGCCACAAGGCTTTGTGTTGGGACTTCGTTCTGACTGTGGCAGTATGGATACAGAATTTTATCCTGGTATTCTGGAACAAAGCACATGGAAACAGCTATAGAGAACGGGGACACTGTCCTGTCCGGATGTTGTACCTTCCTCCTCTGTGGCAGATATGCTCTTACCATGATTAGTGCATTTTGCCGTACAGGTCCATTCTGTGATAAAATGTATTCATACATTTTTGCGAAGCAGTATGCTATTCTAACAGCTTAACTAGCTGATTAGGAATACACCCATTGAGTTGATCTCTGAGGATTATTAAGCGCCCGTTCTTTCATCCGTATAGAATAAAGAGGGGTCCTCCGTGCTCCGGACTTAACAACCATAATGCATTGCTCATTAGGTTCCATTTCCTTTCAAACAGAATCCATCGGACCTGCCTCAGACAGTAATCATACTAAAATAAGTTAATGGGGACTTAAGTGATGTTCAGATGAGATCGGATGTGGGCTTCGGATCTCATTTGCTTGAAGAGATGACAAAGTAGGGGGCCCGGCTGCTGATGTGCCACGGCCTAATGGTCTATCTTAAGCAATATATGTAAATAGCCCATTTACCAAGTGGACCCTGGGAAAATCATATAACCTCGCTCCGGCCGTACGCTTACTGTTGTCAGGGCGATGTCTGGGGACCTCTGAATAATGACGAGGAAAATTGCCCTAATTCTCCTGAATATCGGGCTGTCCTGAAAGGTTCAGAAGACAGCAAACAAATCGCGCGGAGGTCGTCCCTCGGAGGCCTACTGAAAAAAGCGCACACGTCCCCACGTCCGGTCTATAAGGGGAGACGTTGATTAAATGCACTCGATAGACGCACATTCAACGGGCGGAGAAACGCCGGTGAAACGCCGGTGAAACGCCGGTGAACATGTGCCCACCAGGTGCTCTCGCTGCCGTGTCTGATGTATCGTCTGGACTCTGGTTCGGCACAGACTAGAACCAGAGCCCCCCCGGAGGCTCTCATTTCCTCTGCCGCAGACAGAGCGGGCCCACATCTTGTATAAGGGGACAAACCCAACCTGATGTGATGCGGGAGCTTCGGCTGAGGATTTCCGTCGCGAGCCCCGAAGACAGATGTTCACGGGGGATTGAGCACGGGCCGTCACATTCAGCAGCGCATCCTGCTGGGATACGGCGGGGGGAGATTCAGAGGAAATAAGCCATCAACTTTCACTGGCGGCTTCTCTTTGTGCAGTGCACACTCCCCAGCCCATCTCCACCTCCGCCCACACTCTTTATCGGGGTAAATATAGATTTAGACACCTACCTCCGACGCCCGCTGAGTGACAGTTTAAATGCCATTGCTTTGCCTCTCCGCTCCTGTTGGGGTTTCTGCTCACCAAGGAAACGCCAGTTACCGTCCCATTCTACCGACACGGGTCGACTGTACCAATCTGTCACCGAAATGTGTCTATCGTATAGTTCATCGCGCAGTCATTTTCGACCAATGAAAATGTGTGCTGGCTTTGGAGCAGAACGCCACAGCAAACGTTGTGCATTAGTTTTACGGGTCTGCATTAATGGGAGTGGCTAAAGCGTGGTTTATTAGCTTGAAGGGAAGTAGGAGAGGCTGGCGGAGCATCAGGGGGGATCATCTCTCCAGACAAGGTTCACCTTCAAATCTGCAGGTCAACACATTTATTTCCCCCAAGGTGCTTATGAGGACTGTAAACAGTCATGGTTTTCTGAGGTAATTAAAGTGTGTGGTCATACGAGAACACTAGGAGACAGACTGTACACAGGTTTTCTGAGGTAATTAAAGTGTGTGGTCATTTGAGAACACTGTGAGACAGACTGTACATAGGTTTTCTGAGGTAATTAAAGTGTGTGGTCATATGAGAACACTGGGAGACAGACTGTACACAGACTGGGCTGCTCTTTATCGCCACCCCATGGTGAGGACAGTCTCCCCGTTTCTCTTCTCTCTTGTTCACTATCTCTCTACCTTTACACTATCTTCATGTTCCACTTGTTCACTATCTCTCTACCTTCACACTATCTTCATGTTCCACTTGTTCACTATCTCTCTACCTTTACACTATCTTCATGTTCCACTTGTTCACTATCTCTCTACCTTTACACTGCCGCCCTGTATCTCTCTTTGTCTCTCAGTGTGCACCATTCTTACTGACACAGAAACACTTGTACACAAGCTCGAGCCTGTTTATCCTCAAATTCCAACGGAGCAGTTATCTGTACATAATCTCTTAGAAGACTAATAGCCCCATCCTCTGCATCCACAGTTCAAATTCAGTGCATGTAAAAGACATAGCGAAGAATCCCCGCCGCCCTTGCCTGACAGCCAATCAAACGGTTCGGCTGTTATTTTTTTCCTGGGGGCGCCTCGTGAAGTTTTTCCGATCCGGACCCCTCGCGGTGAACAAACTAACACGCGTGGGCGTGGCTTAGCATGGGGTAACCAGGCAACCACCACCCACAGGGACTTTTGCTGGGCTCGTAATGATAGAGCACAAAGCACTTTCTTCCAGAGCGCGTCAGCGTGTGTATTCCTGGGCTTTACCTTTGATAGTTCCCCGCTATTTGACTCCCCACATCTGCTGTACCATCAGGGTCAGACACCTCCCTGGGCGCCCATCAACCTATGCTGCTTGGTCTCCTCGTCAAACCAAGGTCAAATCCCCGGGGGAGGAGATATTATGGGGCATTGTACCTCAGAACGGACGTTCAGTCTGTGGCTGTAGCTACCAGTACACAGGCATACCTATCTTTTAAAACCCCAGGCCAGCAGACACCCTTTACTGCCCTACTCAGGGGGAAATGGCAAGAATTTACTGCAACACTTTGATATTTTTATTTATACACATATACATTTTTATGAGCACTATTACATTTGGCCAGTAAATGTCTGAGGAGACTTAACCCTGAAAAAAACAAGAGACGTATCATGTTGAAAACTTTTTTATTTCTCCCTGCCAGTGGAACCATCGGTGAGTGGTATATGAGCGAGTCTATTGGAAATTAATAGAATTTGAAACTAACGCAGTCCGTGGAAAGTGGCAAACAGCTGAAAGGATTAAAAATGTTCTAATTTGTAAAACAAGAAGCCGGGGAAGATTTCATGCTTGGCCTTCTCAATCCCCCCAAAAAACACTTACTTTGTAATTGAAAACAACTCCATAGCAGTCCTTTGGGGTTTCTGTAAAACATGGTTTGCTATCCACAAAGAGCACTCGTCCTGCAAAACAGGTCGCTATCCGATTAATTGCTTACATGTATTACAATGACGGCTTCGACCGTCTGTTTATGTTTTCATGCATTCCTGAATTCAACTCTAGTCATGCATGGCCATATTTGAAAATGCTCATTTACGAGATGCACGGTCGTTCTCAACATGGAATTACTTTTCCTAATAACCAGCACATTGAGACAATGTAGTCGTTGAGCATATTTGAACTCTCCGTGAAATTCATGAAATTAGTCCTAGCGTTCGGTTAATGATAGCTTTATCTGCTGTTTGTATTTACTTGTGAGAAACATATTTAGTATGGCATATAACAGCGGACTAGATTGTGCAGAGAAGTTTCTAAGAATCACTTTCACCTCAATGTCGAAATTGAACCAATCAGATCTGGTTGCAAATATATTTATTTAGAAGATACTGAAATAATGTCAGTAACCTTCGACCTGAGTGATTTATCTTGATGATGAGTGGTTGTAAATGTGTGGGGTGGTGGTGCAATTTGGCTGGGGCATCATGGGACATTTTACCGTGGAAGACCGTTAGCTAATTCCATTTTTTAATGGAATTTTAGGGTCAGTGAGATTAGTTTAACACTTCACTGTCCAGACGGTGTGCCAAAATCATATCAACACACTACACTACGACACACCATTACTTCAGAACCTGTTCTACTAGACTGTGCAGTCGCGATCACTAGAATGTCTCCCAATCAGCAAGGAGAGATTTCTCCGAAGACCTGAAAAAACATCAGAACAAAGTGCTTCAGAGCCAATCAAAAGGAGGATGTTGTCTTACTCTTTGGTTTGACATATGGATGGACGATTCAGGTGGGATGTCAGTGTTTTCCGTATCTCCCTGCCCTCTCCCTGTCCTCTCCCTGTCATCTCCCTGCCCTCTCCCTGCCCTCTCCCTGCCATCTCCCTGTCCTCTCCCTGTCATCTGCCTGTCCTCTCCCTGCCCTCTCCCCGCCCTCTCCCTGCCATCTCCCTGTCCTCTCCCTGTCATCTCCCTGCCCTCTCCCTGTCCTCTCCCTGTCCTCTCCCTGCCATCTCCCTGCCATCTCCCTGTCCTCTCCCTGTCATCTCCCTGCCCTCTCCCTGTCATCTCCCCGCCCTCTCCCCGCCCTCTCCCTGCCCTCTCCCTATCATCTCCCTGCCATCTCCCTGTCATCTCCCTGCCCTCTCCCTGCCATCTCCCTGCCCTCTCCCTGTCATCTCCCTGTCATCTCCCTGCCCTCTCCCTGCCCTCTCCCTGCCCCTCCCTGCCCTCTCCCTGCTCTCTCCCTGCCCTCTCCCTGTCATCTCCCTGCCCCTCCCTGCCCTCTCCCTGTCATCTCCCTGCCCTCTCCCTGCCTACTCCCTGCTCTCTCCCTGCCCTCTCCCTGTCATCTCCCTGCCCTCTCCCTGTCATCTCCCTGCCCCTCCCTGCCCTCTCCCTGTCATCTCCCTGCCCCTCCCTGCCCTCTCCCTGTCATCTCCCTGCCCTCTCCCTGCCCTCTCCCTGTCATCTCCCTGCCCTCTCCCTGCCCTCTCCCTGTCATCTCCCTGCCCCTCCCTGCCCTCTCCCTGCCCTCTCCCTGTCCTCTCCCTGCCTACTCCCTGCTCTCTCCCTGCCCTCTCCCTGTCATCTCCCTGCCCTCTCCCTGCCCCTCCCTGCCCTCTCCCTGCCCTCTCCCTGTCATCTCCCTGCCCTCTCCCTGCCTACTCCCTGCTCTCTCCCTGCCCTCTCCCTGTCATCTCCCTGCCCTCTCCCTGCCCGTCCTTCAAAGGGGAACAGCTGTTTTCACATGAATCCCCACATAGAAACGTGTAGATTAATGTGACTATTGTGGAAAGAGACAGATTGCTCTGGTGACGCCCTTTGATCCATTTTGTGGTGCTTTATAATCACATCATTTCCATCATATCTGTTGACGGCTTACCCATAGACAGAGGTAATAACATTTGAGCAACACGATGGCGGGGGGGCAATCCCTCTGTGAGCGAATGCAATTTACAGTCTGAAAACATACAGGGAACCGTTCTCACTCACCCAAGAGGTAGGGGTGGGTCGGGGGTGGGACAAAATGCTTAATCCTTAAACCTCATCAGTCACTCATGTGTCGTCCGTCTCTAGCTTCCATTCGAAATACTCCCACAATCAATTACGCCGCATCGAGTAATCAATTCTGTGAGGGGCTGTACTTATTGGCAACTCCTGAGCTGATGTGTCAAGAGAGGCAAGCGGTATCATCTGCAATTGTCTCGACTGTTTCCAGAACGGATGGACAAGAAAACGCTGTTTATCAAGTCCGGTAGTGGGTTGTGACTCGTCAATGGCATTCCGTACGTAATGTTTGTTTCACCGGCAGGAAAGACATTGGTGTCCCCACTATCAGTGCACGTTAAACCACTATGCACAGGTGAGACACTATCACTTTTCTACCTCACAATTCCCCGTTCCACTCAAAATATCCGCTCGTGTCCTCAAGGTATGTTTCTTTATTTTTCAGAGCGCTGGCTTTAAAACCAACTCCGGCGTGTGAGATGTCCTGTATTGCAGCAAAGCAATTGTTGTTGACTTTCTACCCCCGGGGGGGGGGGGTGTACTGTATTCCGTCAATAAAAAGGTGCTGCTCACATTTATCTAGATTAGGTCCAGCAGTCACCCTGTCCAGCCTGGTCCCGGGTCATTACTCACACGAGGTGCACAAAGGATCTAACATTCAGTGTGTTAATGTGTGGCCAACACGTTGTGATCCAGATTACAAATATGAAACATGTCCTATCGCGTTTCCCCCAGACGCGGTCACACTGACACACTATATCCTTAACGAGGGCATGAGAATAGGGCCTCCATTGTGTGGCCTCGGCACCGGCCACAATGGCATAGGAATGTGGGCCAGCCACTTGAACTGAACGCTGTCCAATTGCAGTTTACAGTGAGAGAAGTGCAGAGCCTTCTGCAGTGAAGTTTTCAATGGAGTCATCTGCAGAGGTATCCAATTCCCGACCTCAGTCTGACAGAGACACTAGTTAGCTCTAACCATCGACAGAGCAGAAAAGTGAAAACCAATCCCTTGGGGTTTCCTCCTATAAGCATGTGGGGAAAAGCCGATGATTCAACCTTGTAAGAGTGAATAGAAATCGTTATTATATCTGACAAACTCGTATTAATTAATGAGGCTTTTAGTTTTGATTTAATCATAACATGGAGCGGGTCTATCAACTGGGTCTCTAGCCATGTCTCTACTATCCCACGTCTGTCACCTTCATGTGGGTCTGTAGCCATGTCTCTATCCTCTATCTGTCACCTTCATGTGGGTCTGTATCCACGTCTCTACTATCCCACGTCTGTCACCTTCATGTGGGTCTTGGGAACTCATAGCCGACTACTTGGGTGAAGAGTCTTGCAGCCACAGAGAAATGCTGACAACTGTGCAAAATCCCTTGACATCTTATTTTAGGAAGCAGTAACTCTGGCCGATGGAGCCCGTGGCGGGGCCAGGCGTTTCAGAGGAGCCCCGGGGGCAGAGGGCCCGGTGATTAGGCCCCCGGTGGCAGCTGCTGATGCGCCCACGTCCCCAGACATAGTCAACACTACGCCGGTGTTATCTCCGCGCTGACAATGGACCCGGGTTCTCCAGGGTTCTCCAGCGGCAATCAGAGGATTAAAATAATTGGGCGTGCGGTGAAACAGGACCCTCCGAGAGAGGGAAGGGCCCGCGCTGAGTCTAATTAGGAGATGCTAGGGCGAGATTTACTAATATTCACTCAAGACACTTTGAGATCCACCAGCGTACACACGCACACACGCACACAGTGGAGGCAGATTGGGCCAGAGCCTGGAGACGACCGAGGACGTGCAAACGGGCCGCGTGATTCCCCGTTAATTGTCATTAACGTGATGTTGAGGTCTGGGACGAGCTCCAGCTTCGGCTGCCATTCCGGAGGAGCGCGGGCGTTCCCTTACCCTTATGTTTTGGTTGAAGTAATTAAAATGGCTTCATACGGCGGCGCTTTAATTCCCGCCGGGTTCCAGTGAACATCAAACAACAGCGAAATCCAATGACCTGCGCCGGGGCGAGGCTGAGCCGTGACACGGCGGGCGGACGGAACCAGCTGCCATCACCGCTAATCTACCCCTGTGGGGGAGCAGCTCGTTCACTTAGAAAGTAAAGAGTTTTTTAATAAGTTGTGCAAACGCTACAAGAACGGCGTTGTGCGTAGGAGTTCTGAGCTGTGAGTGCGTCTGGCAGAAGGAACGGGTAATTATTCCGCGTCCTCGGCGGTGAAAGCTAAATATATTCAGTCTTCCAATTCGTTGCTCGGCATTCGAACGTGCACGTGTTTTTTTTAATGTCATAATTCAGGAAGTGGGAGGGCGTTGCGTGACCTTGTGCGCTCTGCCTTGGAGCTCGAGGCTATATCTGATGTGGCTCGGCCAACGGAGTTACTTCATGTGAAACCTGTGTGATTACAGAATACTCATCACATACCGATATTTACCACAGCTTGACGCGGTATCTGCTATCAGCAGTGAATAACATTTTCCACACACAGAAATGTACCACAAAATGACAAGTTAAATTATGAGTTAAATGTCCTTACACTCTTTCAATCTATTTATTTCAAATTTTTTAGTTGTGAGTGGTAAACAACTCCAAGTGTGTGTGCAGGATTACTGGCGGTGATAGATTTGACTAATAAAATGATTCTCAAAATGTACGTATTTTCAAGTAAATAAATGCCATTGGTTGTGTGCTCGTGAAGGGCATGTGTATTAGACGGCATCCTCTCAGACCGTAGGAGGATTGGACACGCAGTCCTTGATCCCCTGAATGAATCACCCTAAGAGAGCAGAGTGAGGAATTTCCACTTAGACAACAGCCCAGACTCTCCACCAGACTCTCCACCAGACTCTCCACCAGACTCTCCACCAGACTCTCCACCAGACTCTCCACCAGACTCTACACCAGACTCTCAACCAGACTCTACACCAGACTCTCCACCAGACTCTACACCAGACTCTCCACCAGACTCTCCTCCAGACTCTACACCAGACTCTCCACCAGACTCTACACCAGACTCTCCACCAGACTCTCCACCAGACTCTCCACCAGACTCTCCACCAGACTCTCCACCAGACTCTACACCAGACTCTCCACCAGACTCTCCACCAGACTCTCCACCAGACTCTCCACCAGACTCTACACCAGACTCTCCACCAGACTCTCCACCAGACTCTCCACCAGACTCTCCACCAGACTCTCCACCAGACTCTACACCAGACTCTCCACCAGACTCTACACCAGACTCTCCACCAGACTCTCCACCAGACTCTCCACCAGACTCTACACCAGACTCTCCACCAGACTCTACACCAGACTCTCCACCAGACTCTCCACCAGACTCTCCACCAGACTCTACACCAGACTCTCCACCAGACTCTCCACCAGACTCTCCACCAGACTCTACACCAGACTCTCCACCAGACTCTACACCAGACTCTCCACCAGACTCTCCACCAGACTCTCCACCAGACTCTACACCAGACTCTCCACCAGACTCTACACCAGACTCTCCACCAGACTCTCCACCAGACTCTCCACCAGACTCTACACCAGACTCTACACCAGACGCTCACCCCCTCAGCTAAGGAAAGCACACTCCACGAAAGGTCTCTGTAAATTAATTTACCACATTTAACCATCAGATGTCAGCATCTAGCTGGTAGGAGACGTGCAGAGAGAGAGAGAGAGAGAGAGAGAGAGAGAGAGAGAGAGAGAGAGAGAGAGAGAGAGAGACACACACACACAGAGATTGGAAGAGAGATACAGAGTAAGAGAGAGATAAAGAGAGAGAGACACACAGTGAGAGAGAGAGAGCCCTTGTGAATTGCTGCGGAGAAAAGGATGATGTTTTCTAATTTTAATCCTAATGGCAATGGAGAGCTCTTCACTTTCTCCTATAACCAGGAATGGTGTCATAAAGCATTACAGAGAGAGCCATGGAGGACCAGATAAATCTATATGTCTATCTGGCTGGAAATCTCTTCAACGGCTTTTTTTCCCTTTCTGAGTCTCGGCATACAGTTTGGAATAATTTAGTGGGACCGCTGATATGAGCTACTATATATAACACACAGGAAGCAGTGAAACAAATGTGCAACCAATTGTTATTCCTTTAACGGGGGTCTAGAAGTCCCTCAAGGCCGTTTCACGAGTTTGTGAGCTAAACCCAAAGCAGTGACGAATCAGTTAAATGTACATTTGTTACGTGTTTCTCATGTTATGACAGTTCACCACATTAGGAAAAGCACAAACCCTCAGCGAATCAACCCCTCAAGTGTGTAAGCTCAGATTTTTTGTTCCACATATATTCCCTGACGTATCATGTCCCCGGTCTTATTGTTCCAATCATGTGATATCCTGGAGGGATGAGGTTGAGTGTCCTGGAGGGATGAGGTTGATTGTCCTGGAGGGATGAGGTTGAGTGTCCTGGAGGGATGAGGTTGAGTTTCCTGGAGGGATGAGGTTGAGTGTCCTGGAGGGATGAGGTTGATTGTCCTGGAGGGATGAGGTTGAGTGTCCTGGAGGGATGAGGTTGAGTGTTCTGGAGGGATGAGGTTGAGTGTTCTGGAGGGATGAGGTTGATTGTCCTGGAGGGATGAGGTTGTGTGTCCTGGGGGGATGAGGTTGAGTGTCCTGGAGGGATGAGGTTGAGTGTCCTGGAGGGATGAGGTTGAGTGTCCTGGAGGGATGAGGTTGAGTGTTCTGGAGGGATGAGGTTGAGTGTTCTGGAGGGATGAAGTTGAGTGTTCTGGAGGGATGAGGTTGAGTGTTCTGGAGGGATGAGGTTGATTGTCCTGGAGGGATGAGGTTGTGTGTCCTGGGGGATGAGGTTGAGTGTCCTGGAGGGATGAGGTTGAGTGTTCTGGAGGGATGAGGTTGAGGGTCCTGGAGGGATGAGGTTGAGTGTCCTGGAGGGATGAGGTTGAGTGTCCTGGAGGGATGAGGTTGATTGTCCTGGAGGGATGAGGTTGTGTGTCCTGGGGGGATGAGGTTGAGTGTCCTGGAGGGATGAGGTTGATAGATTGTTCTGCTGATGGCTGATAATATCTGCGTATGACCGTCTGCATGGAAGGTCCCCAGCACTTCACGCTCAGCCTCGTGCCCTTGATAAGTATGGCTTGCATTATCTTTACTGGGAGCCAAACAGAGCGGCCAGGTCTTATCTACAGTGACCTCACTGACCCAATATTAATCACTCACTGCAAAGAAAGAAATTAGCCTCAGAGCCAATCTCCACACAATCTCTCAATGATTAACTCTCTGCCCACTCACATCTGAAGTTACGGCAAAATATGATACCGAAGAAAATACTTGTCTGTGTGTGTGTGTGTGTGTGTGTGTGTGTGTATGTCTCTGTGTGTGTGCGAGAGAAGCACAGAGGGGTAGCCAAGACGTTGATGTATTAAGTACAAGCGTCTGCAAACAGGATGTCTTTATTTAGTGGTTAAGTAGAAAGAACAGGTGATACAGTAAATACTGTACATTGCTCGGCATTTGTCTTCATAAGGTGGCTTTACGGCACAGTAATGAGGCGATAGGTTTCCCCCTCATCAAGTCAGCTGCAGCCGTGCAATATTGCATTCCAAGGTCACTATGTGTCTGTGGGACCGCTGCAAATAAATCCCAGGGACGTCAACGACGGAGCGAGGTCATCAGATTGTGTTGGGGAGGACCGTGTCCGAGCTCCCCTTAATTTGTCTGGAGTGCTGTCGCGTTTACCAGCACACCACGAAAAGGTGAGCGTTCACCAACGACCAATTAAAGCACGACTGAAGTGGGAGGATGAAGGAGTCAACTGTGCCTTTTTGACTGGAATGAGAATCACGCCTTTGAACGCGGCGTTCAAACAGTCGCCCTGCCCCCCCCGCCCGCCCCAGCCTTCCAGCCGAGCAGAAGTAGAAGAGTGATTATTTAACATGCGACCCATCCCTCCGGTGAGCTCATTTTCTCCCACCTTTCCCATCTCTGGGAGCCAACCCCCTCCGTAGGTGCTTGTCTTGGGCACCGCTTGGCTCTCGGCAGGACAGAAACCCATGATGGATCCTCTAAGAGATGACCCTTTGACCAGCAAGCCACGGGCAAACAACGCAGCCGTGTGTAGAATATCGATTTAACATTCCACGGACTTTGGAAACTGTATATTTTTTTGTCTCTCTCTGTTTCTCTCTTAAATAAATATTTTGGGTTGCATTTTTTTTTTTAGATGTGCTGATTTTTTTTGCTCCCATTGTTGCCAAGGAGATAACATGTAGACCTTGCTGTTGTGGAGCTTCAGCCAAACAATGCAAATAGGACAGCGTTGCCTCCCACTCACAACTGTTGCCCTGAGAAAACATGGCAAGGTGACTGAACACTGCCTGGGCAACGCCACAGGGAATATAAAATAAATGTCACAGAGTTTGCTTTTTGCAGATTTCTCTTAAGACATTCTCCTTTAAGGTCCATGTTTTCTCAATAAACGTAAGGGAACAGAATGAAATGTTTATCAAAGTGTCCCTTGCCGAAAAAAGTGCAGAGTGTTGACTCAGTTTGTGGCAAAAACTGCCTTCAAAATAGAAGTTTGTTTTTGCATTTCAACTTCAGTTCGTCTGTGAAAAAATCGAAATTGACTGCAATTAGTTTCAAAACTGCTATCTTTGTCGGGGTACCTCTGAGCGACAATAATATACGTGTCAAAACCAATGCTATTTTTTGTTTGTAAAAAATGTCAACAACATAATTTATGCTGTACATACATTAGAAAAAAAGTTTTGGCGCCATTTGTAGTTGGACTTTTACTTTATAAGACATTCTGACCACACACAGGTAAAGCGAATACCATTGATCATCTGACGTTACAAAAGTGCCTTCAACAGAAGTTGGAGGAACGACCCAGCATCTGTTACATAACGTGTGCGGCCGTGAATGTGAACGTCGTTTACCTAAGAGAGCGACGATACCTGGATGCATTGTGGGAGGAAAACAAGCGAGTGGAGAGAGTGTGATCCTCTGGGTAATATACTGCTGGAATACCCCGGGCCTGGCCATTCATGTAAATGTCAAGTTCCTCTGTGCCACCTGACTAAACATTCTTGCAGACCAGGTACACCCCGTCATGCCATTACATATCCCTGACGGCAGTGACCTCGTTCGGCAGGATTATGCGCCCTGCCACACTGCAGGATCCATGCCTCGGGCGGGTCGGCTCTGTTTTGGACCAACGGGTATATTAGGCATAATGTTTTAACTCATCAGAATATACTCAGATTTCTCCCCGATTTTTCGATATCCACTCCCCGAAGACTCCAACCCTGGTCTTTCAAACGAAAGCCTCAAGGTGCCTGTAAGTCTAGCACTCGCGTTCCCGCGCTAACGCTATTTCAGTGTGCTCTAACGAGGACAAACATCCAAATAAGGGCTCAGGCCGCTGGTTATTACATAAACCCATGAATATTCATGCGCACTCCGATGGAACGTTCAGCATTTCTGAGGAAATCGTCTCGGTGATGATCACTCAGGAATACGCGCTCACAAGCCAGTCAGTTTCGAAGACGCAGACTCTTGGTGCGCAACTTTGTGTTTGCTGAGGGAACGGGTCGAGGGCCCCTCCGGTGTTTCCGTTGTCCAGACAGATATTAGGACAGTGTTCGACTCCAGCCGTCTGTCTGTAGAATAAGAGGTGTTGTTGGGTGAACAGGGTAGGTGTTTGGTGATCAACGGGAAGAGCAGTACTTGGGGGCAGAATACAGTCTGACTCTGCTGCTCAGTCAAGAGAAACATTAATCATGACCCAGTGTCTGTCTGGCTCCGCTGGAGAGGAGTAGGGGAACACAGTGTCCTTACAAAAAACACTGCCCTTTTTAAACTTTCGAAAGTAAAAGTTGAAAAAAGCTAAAGTGGTCTAACGCTGTGGACGCAGTAATTGCAGAGAAGCTGCGGTAAATTAACGGTGGAATTTTCGACTGAAACATGATGCAGTTACATTGCGGTCTAACTGCGATTTTACTCCCCAAATCCGGGGCCCTGGGTTCCAGGTTCCAATGCCAAACAACCCCTCAACCCCCACACATCAAACGTACTTGGTGCGTTACATGCTGTACTTCTGAATTACAATGCAGCACTGTATGGAACTGTCACTTGAGTGTGGCAACGTCTAAATAAATGTATTTATTGGTCCAATTCATTTCGTTTTATGACATTAGTCACATTCAACGGCGCTTCTCTGTCAGACACAGAAAACCAATTAACCAAGCAATAATTACAAACTCAATTAGGTCTTGGGGAAACATTGGACAAATGCACTGTTGTAAGGAAGCTCATATTCATTATTCAAACGCAGTAGAAGAATATTCGTGGTCTTGCCGTGAATTCCCTTTTCTCTCAGACTGCTATTCCGAAAAGAGTTTCCAGACGACAGTCCTTAGCAACTGTCAAAAAATCCCCAGGTTTTATCTGAAAACACTGTCCAGTTCCCCTCCCTCCCACACATCAACTGGTCTTTCAGCTCTGAATAATAATGGATGCATTACGACTGGTCCTGGGTCAGTCCGGGTCGAGGCCAACTTGGCACACATACAGTCCATGGACCTGCTACTAGCCAGGTTCAATCCGAGGGCCTTGAAACCTGAGTTTTACATGTTGAATTTGCATGTATTGATTCCTCCGATATAACCCATTAATCACTGGCCTGTTTTTTCTTCTCCGCAGCTGATGTCAGCGCTTCATTTACATGCCTGCGGAGGGAAAGACAGAGGCGGAGAGCCGGGGCTCGTTTCTGCACGCCATCACGAAGCCCCCGCAATACATGCCAAACAGCTCCCTGTAGTGGGAACCAGCTTCAGTCTGTAAGTAACACACCACGAAGGGAATGTGAAAACATGTGTTTTATTGGAACACTGCCCCTGTCTTTCCCAGATGATGAGGATAATGGCGGGAGTGTGTGAGGGGGTGAGGTGCCCTCCCATATAGTTCACACTGTTGAACATCCATCTTTATCAAACGCCCAGACACACACACACACACACACACACACATGGAGTCATTTGGATAATTGTGTAATTTTCTGTCCAAAAGGGGATCCAGTAGCAGTGATTTTGCAAAAATATTATCTCAGTCAAAGTAGCATAGATTTGGGATGAGGAATAACAGCGCCTTGTCTGCATATGTAAAAGGCCACAAGGACAGCGAAGCAGGAACCTTGGAAATGGGAAAACACAGAGAGAACAATTGCTTCTCAGGTCTGCGTGAGTAATGAAGCCATATGCTAGATGACCCCACTGAGCTCAGATGTCATCTCGTTTCTCTTCTCCCCCGTCCGACTGATTTATTTCTAACGTTGTCGTAATAAGTGAGCTCTACTTTTTCTACTTAATTACTTCCCCCCCGTGTGCCCCTTTTGGGAAACAGAACAGTAAGCTCTCATGGGAAAACAGAGTCATCAATTCAGAGAAAGTGGGACCCGAGTGAAAAAGATTCAAGATCTGCCCTTGTTTATCTATTTATTATTTATTTCGGGGCATTATTTGCTCTCCGCTTTAATCTCAGGAAAACGTGAATTGAGAAAATAGAAAATGTGAGTGAATTACCAGTGTTTAACTCGACGCGCACCACACCAGGGACTCATTTCTATGCCGCCACATGAAAACCAAACACTAAGCTTTTCCATACGATCAATTAAGGATAAAAAATCACCGTTGTATCATCAGCAATTATGTTCACCAATACCTGGGGGGGAGGTGGGTGTCATGGTTACCAGTTACCCACAATGCACCGCCTCTAGCGGGGGCATCTCCACATTCTTTCTTCTGTCATAAGTCTATTTTTAATCCAGACTGTTGGAGAGGAAGTATGAGCCATCTCTCCTGTCCTCCTCACCGTTGGTTTCCAGTTTGCTCTCTGTCATTTGGGAGTTGCCTTCCCCCCAACCTGATTGGGACCACCTCCTGAACGAGAGGCCTCTATTTCTAAAGTTTTCCTACCTTCCAGAGCTGTCTCTCTAATGCTCTCTCTCTCTTCCCTCCATCCCTCCCTCGCTTTACATGCCTCCATTTTGTTCCCGGCACAAAGCTTCTTTCATCCGTGTCTGGTGCCCACCTGTTGGCTCTGCTTTCCCTCACTCGTCCTACCTTCCCGTCCGGAGACACCGGTGACTCTGGCCGCTCTGCCGCGCCTTTGATCACTTGTGCGACCAACCGGCGTGGGGGGGAAGTCGGCTCGCTCAGGAGACGGCGAACATTCCGCAGGCGCGAATCCACAACGGGGGAGCACTTAGGATTGTGGGATTCCCATCCTCGCCGGGCTCTCCGGGTGTTATCGAACCGCCCCGGGCGCCTTGAGGTCACTTCGTCCGGAAATAGCCGGCGATGGTTTAGACCCGGACGACCGCGTCTCTGCGTGGGAAACGGCTGACGGGAAATGAGATGGCCGGAGTGGCTGACCTCATCACCGTCATGGACCACAATGCTCTGCAAGTGTTCGGATGGGAAAACCGAGGTTGTGTGATGTCATTAAACTTCACTCTCAGTTGGACGATATGAGGGTGTGATAGTGAGGAGTCTGTGGGCAGCTGGCATAAAAATCTACAGAGCCACGCGAGACTCAGATGGAGGCAGAATACGCTACTTTCTCTCCTCTCTGAGCCATTTCGCTTTAACTGACTATTGCAACGTGAAATGTCAAATAGGGGGTAAAATTACAGCCTCACATTATTTACATTTCTATGGATATAATCATTGGCAGATTTCTAGAGCTCCGAATAAATGTATAGGGCTGATCTGTTTTCTCTAGGATCTAATGCTCACTCAAGCTAGTCTTAGTAAAACTGACTAAAAACGGACTGCTTAATTATGTCTTATCAGTGAGATTTCCTTCTGTTTTGTTTTTACCATGACAATGTATGTGTGTGTAAACATTTACATATCTAAATGGAGACAAAGTAAAACACGAAGTACATATTAATCAGTTTATACATCTGAAGGTTATTCACAACAGTTTATTGTACGACATGGAGAACCTCTCTATTCCCACTGGTAATGGATGGCCTTGTCATATCAACTTCTTCAGACATTTACTTCTACAACATTACAAGCGGAGGGATTAGTGTGAGTATAAACAAAAGGTATTCAACTGGCAGCATGAGGGGAAAAGCTGTCTCAAAAGCATACGAGAGAATCTTTCAATCACCACCATATGAGAACCTTTTTATCAAAGTATAAGCACTAAAAACACCATGACCTGAAGTAAAATAAACAAGCTTATTTCTACCTACTTTTACTAAAGCGACTAAAAAGACATAATTAGTTAAGTCTATTGAACTAGAAGTCGTTTTGGTTATCAAAACATCAATTCAAAACCTGTGTAATAAAGTCCTTTAAAAATGCAAATATGACTAAATGTTTTCAAAAACTGATACTCACATACGTCACTGTCTCTTTGAGGTTTACCGTTGGTGTGTTAGTGGGTCGCTGTGTCTGTGTGTTCTGTCGGTGTGTTGTGCTGGTTTGTCTGTGTGTCTGTGTGTAGGTGTGTCTGTGTGTTCGTCTGTGTCTGTGTGTCGGAGTGTTCGTGTGTACGTACTGACAGTCCTTATGTACTAACAGTCCTTATGTACTAACAGTCCTTATGTACTAACAGTCTGTATGTACTAACAGTCTGTATGTACTAACAGTCCTTATGTACTAACAGTCCTTATGTACAAACAGTCTGTATGTACTAACGATCCTTGTGTACTAACGGTCCTTATGTACTAACAGTCCTTATGTACTAACAGTCTGTATGTACTAACAGTCCTTATGTACAAACGGTCCTTATGTACAAACGGTCCTTATGTACTAACAGTCCTTATGTACTAACAGTCCTTATGTACAACTGGCAGCATGAGTGGAAAAGCTGTCTCAAAAGCATACGAGAGAATCTTTCAATCACCACCATATGAGAACCTTTTTATCAAAGTATAAGCACTAAAAACACCATGACCTGAAGTAAAATAAACAAGCTTATTTCTACCTACTTTTACTAAAGCGACTAAAAAGACATAATTAGTTAAGTCTATTGAACTAGAAGTCGTTTTGGTTATCAAAACATCAATTCAAAACCTGTGTAATAAAGTCCTTTAAAAATGCAAATATGACTAAATGTTTTCAAAAACTGATACTCACATACGTCACTGTCTCTTTGAGGTTTACCGTTGGTGTGTTAGTGTGTCGCTGTGTCTGTGTGTTCTGTCGGTGTGTTGTGCTGGTTTGTCTGTGTGTCTGTGTGTAGGTGTGTCTGTGTCTGTGTGTCGGTGTGTCTGTGTGTCTGTGTGTGTCTGTGTGTAGGTGTGTCGGTGTGTTCGTCTGTGTCTGTGTGTCGGTGTGTTCGTGTGTACGTACTAACAGTCCTTATGTACTAACAGTCCTTATGTACAAACAGTCTGTATGTACTAACGATCCTTGTGTACTAACGGTCCTTATGTACTAACAGTCCTTATGTACTAACAGTCTGTATGTACTAACAGTCCTTATGTACAAACGGTCCTTATGTACAAACGGTCCTTATGTAATAACAGTCCTTGTGTAATAACATTCCATATGTACTAACAGTCCTTATGTACTAACAGTCTGTATGTACTAACAGTCCTTATGTACTAAGGGTCCTTATGTACAAACGGTCCTTATGTAATAACATTCCATATGTACTAACAGTCCTTATGTACTAACAGTCCTTATGTACTAACAGTCCTTATGTACTAACAGTCCTTATGTACTAACGGTCCTTATGTACTAACGGTCGGGCATATCAACCAAGACAGTTGGATTTGTCACCAGAAGATGAACTCAGTCGGCGTGCTACCGAGAAAAAACATGATGTGATAATTTTCACACATCAAAGAGGACTGCTCTGCATGGTGCTTTTTCTGACTGAGGTCATCACATAATCTCTTTCTTCTAAAGTGGCAAAACTTTAAACTTCTTCATTCAAAAAAATTTGAGCTTGTGACCTGTCAAAATTGTAACGAAATCGTAAAGATAACTAAAGCCTGAGTATCAATCATAAATACATCCATATATTCAGACGTGTTACTGATAATGAGCAATTACGTGCATGATTAACCAGTCAACAGGATGTGACCAGGTTCTGTGTGACTACACAGTTAATGACACAGTGTGCTATAGTTACAAACCAAACCCTTACCTATTCCAACCGTTAAGACGCTTTTAACATTTGTATCACCTGCGGCGTCCCTAACGCTGTCCTTAACATTATTCTCAACAAAGGTGACTTCCCAAAACTCGTGTCACCTAGCGTGACAAGTGGCGATGCCATTAATAATTAGACAGGTGTATCCAGCAGGAAACCAGTAGCGTCGTACCATAATAGATGTGTTGGGCACCAGTGATAATTAAGTCATGTGAGGTAATTGGTCGGGGGTTGAAATCAGTCACTGTACATCTAGCATCTGATTGTAATATGACACACGCATACAACAATTGTCCCTGTTGAGGAGACACACAAAACCAGGATAATCCAGTTACTGTTTATTCTCCCCTAATTAAATCAGCTCCGATGTCTGCCTGACTAGGTCAGATGTCAAATATGTATGGGCCCTGTCACTCTCCATTTCTCAACAGAAATGTCATTAGCCATGGGGGAATGATGCCTTCGTCTGTAACGGACAGGCGGCTTCTAGAAGCCGGGTTTGCTCAGTCCCTCCGCAATGAATTATTCACTTCCTCCAGTGCGGTGACAAAACAGGAGGTGTCAGAGAACAAGGGTTCACGACTTCATCAGCAAACTGCTCCACTTCCTCCCACCTCTCTCTCTCTCTCTCACACACACCCTCTCTCACCTCCTTCCTCTTTCTTCACATCCCTCCAAGTCTGCCATCTCTCCTCCCCTCTCCCTCCATCCTCCTCCACACTTCCTCCCTGTATGCAGTAATTTCCTTCCCTCCCTGACAACCTCTGTGTGTGTGTGTGTGTGTGTGTGTGTGTGTGTGTGTAAGGAGTGCTGGTTCTGGGCGGGAGGACAGAGGCCTGTCTGCCTGTTTCCTTGCCTTCTCTTCAGTGCAGGCCAACTAGCTGGGTGTCCCTTTGTCCTTGCCGGCTGTGGAGCCCCACGCCATCCATCTCTGTCAGGGGCCTGCATCTCAGGACCCCCCACTCTGAAGGGCCCGTCTCGGAAAGCGCGTCACTGCTAAATGGAGCTTTTACGCAGTATTGACTGGCCCCGCTGGTTCTTCTGTCGGCCCGGCTGCAGCTGGGTATGGGAGGAAACGCATTTTCTTTTTTCCCAGGCCGACTGTTCAACATGCCAGGTAAAGACAGGGATCATTACGAGGGTTAAGTTGACTTTGAGGCCGGAGTTAGATGTCACTGCAGCACTCTCACACCTCAGTAAACCCAGTCTGATCCACCGCGTGGTTTTGTTTCACCAGTATTCGTGAACATGCATTCAAGCAGCGTCTTCACTGTAACGAGGGTACATCTTTGCGTTCGTTGTTGGTAAATTGTTCCATCTTCAAGGTGATTTGGATTTTTATTTCTTTTATTTAACCTTTATTTGAACAGGTAGGCTGATTGAGAACAAATTCTCATTCGCAACAGCGACCTGGCCAAGATAAGTCGAAAAAATTTGCAGGACAACATACAGTTAGACAAATACACCGAACGCAAATAGCAATGGGAATAGGATGGGAATGCCTATGAAACTTAGAGTGACGTTATAAATAAAGTTCACAAAGTTACAAGTAATGAACTAAACAAGATCCAAGCTAAATTTCATAGCTTTGCGTAACAAAGTTTCCTCTGAACTGTGTGCAGGTCTGAAATGATCAATTAAAGTCTGTACTACCTCTGTGTTCACTGTATTTGCTTCCTGGAAGTTCCACCGTTTTCACAATTTCAAAAACATTTTCTTAGTAACCCACCAAAAAATTGGGGAACATTGGTTGTGAAGACATTCCATATATATATTGAATGATTACAAGGGTTTCTATGTGCAGTTTGGCTTGGCTGATGTCATATCCTCTGTGTATTGCAGGGACACTTCCTGCTTTACTAACCCTCTTTATCCAGCAGCTCCCACTGTAAGGACTCAGTCATTAAAGGAAAAAGTCTCTCTTTTCCCAAAGGGAGTGGGAATCAGAGCCAGGCATTTCTATTCCCGCCACAGATCCACATCCATCAATCATCTAACACAAACTAAGGCTCTAAAGGCTCTAAAGGCTCTAAAGAAGCGGATTCCTTTTTTCGAGTCTTGCTTTGAATGTATTGTAAGAATGTTTCCGAGAACAAAATAACTGCCAATAAATCCTCCCAGATTGAAGGGACGTCCAATTAACTTAGATATGGATCCAGGTAAAGGGGGCTTATATTAGGTAAAATGGGGCTTAGATTAGGTAAAGGGGGGCTTATATTAGGTAAAAGGGATCTTATATTGGGTAAAATTGGGCTTATTTTAGGTAAAAGGGGGCTTATATTAGTTAAAATTGGGTTTATATTAGGTCAAAGGGGGCTTATATTAGGTAAATGGGGCTTATATTAGGCAAAAGGGGGCTTATATTAGGTAAAATGAGGCTTATATTAGTTAAAATTGGGCTTATATTAGGTAAATGGGGCTAATATTAGGTAAAAGGGGGCTTATATTAGGTAAAAGGGGGCTTATATTAGGTAAGATTGGGCTTATTGAAGGTAAAAGGGGGCTTATATTAGTTAAAATTGGGTTTATAGTAGGTAAATGGGGCTTATATTCAGCAAAAGGGGCTTATATTAGGTAAAAGGGGGCTTCTTTTAGGTAAAAGGGGGCTTAAATTTGGTAACAGTGGAAATTTCCCCCAACATATAGTGGGCAGTTTTTATAAAGTTGAGCTGACGAGACGGAATCCAATTTTTGGGTCAACTATAAGTCAAGCAATGATGTACTGGGTAAAGCAAATGTACGTATTACATTACTACAATAATACTCTAACATATTATAGATAAAATTGCAATTTGTCTGAAAATGGTGCAGATCCAAATTCTTCAATAAATGGCAATTTGTTGTGCTTTAAATGAAACCTGACACATCCAGTTGAACCAAGAACAGGTACGGTTTTAGGGTTATATTGAGGAAAAAACATTGTTGGCCGTGTACATCCATATAAGTAAGCATGACTTTGCTTTTCAGAGAAAACAGCATTTCCGTGTGTTGACAGTAATGAGTCTATTCCCCGGAGGTTGAATAATCATGTTTTCGCAATATTATTTTCCGGTGCAAATAGCACCTTAAGAAAAACATTTAATTACGTTGCTTAGAATGATTCACATCTTCAAAAATCGAAAGAGGGAGTACATAAGTAGACTGTCAGCATGCAGGGATTGACACAACTCTCCTGACAGACCAAAGCTCGCATTGTGAGGATCTGTGTAAATGGCAACAGCACTCAGTGGAATGCGAAACCCTCCGCTTTTATTCAAAAAATTACTTGCCTGAAATATATGGCTTTCAGGAGAGACTACATTGATATGGGGTGAGCAACGGAGAGACATACAGCAGTATATCAGTAAGGATGTAATCCGCCTCCCCCGAGTGCTGAGGTGAGTGAAACAGCACATAAACAGAAGAGCTGCGATAGAATGGTGACGACCGACTAAAAAACAAGGCCAATATGAAAACGAGATCTGACAGGATGAATGAGATCAAGGACTTGACCAAAGCTCACCAGCACTAGTGTTGAGATTATTTTAGATGATATGTTTTTACTGTTTGCGCAAATATTTTCGTGGAACAAAGTTTTGTCAATATCAAATATGACATCTCTAACGTTTAAGTAATTTAGCAGATGCTCGTAACCCGTGACGATCTACGGCAGTGAGAGCATGTATTTTTTTCTCGCTATGCAACGTGAACTTTTCTCTGGACATTTTCCATCAGTATTCTGTATACCAGATCAATACACTTTCATACCACACTATATATCTAAATACAGAGTGATATTAAAAGAGCGTCTTGACATCGATGTACGTTAATACACGACGCAACATCAGGCAGAACTAGTCAGGCAGACTGAGGACGAGCCAGCAGGGACAAGGGGATCGGGTAACTATAGAACGAATTTAACATATAGCCCTGGGTCAGGTGGTTTTACTACTGTAGTGGCAACCGCAATTCTACAATCGATACATGACAACGCACAGCAGCTATCCTCAACAAAACAGGCCTCCAGACAGAGAGGAATGTAAATCTGGCTCGAGAAGAATGGAAAACTGTCAGTTACGCGTTAAAATGTATGAGACGCTGGAATATTTAGAGACGTTGCGTAAGAGAGCCAAGCATTGTGTAGGCGACGCCATGCCTCACCCCAGGAACGACTGTACGAAGAGCGGGAGACAGGAGGAGCTGTCAGCCCCCGACTGAAGTGAGCGGTGTCCTTCGGCGCCGTGCTAGCTATTTTACGACTCAGTTGACAGTTTGACTCCTTCTTTCATTTCTCCCATCGTATACGCCCTCTCTTGATGTCTTTAATCAGAAGCCTTTCAGCCCTGCTGAAGAGGCTGCCAGCTCTGCTCTGGATGCCAGCTGAGGTGCAGAGGTCATCCTCGCCGGCGACCCCGTCTCGTCCTCTCACACAGACTGGCAGCCTTTTCATCCGGAGCTGTTAGCATAGCGTGGAGAAAAAATAACATCCGACAAGTCGAAGAACCTTGGTTCGGGTCCTATCGTTTACCGGGAGACGTTCTCCAGTCGGCGTCCCTGCAGAGAACCTCTGTGAAATGTCACCGCCTGGTGAGATCGTGTCAGGCGTCTCAGTTGGCTTGCCGACAGTCACCATCGTGTGAGGATGTCAACATCTCTCTCACAGGGCCACCATTAGCATCCCTCTGGCAGCCTGGCCAGGCAGTGATCAAGTCACATTTCACCGGTCGGGTTCAAGTGGGTATTCTTCCCGTCACGACGACCGTCCGCCCGGAGAGCTCAGACAGGCAAACGTTTTATGACGTACAAATGTTTGCTTGGGGGAGACGATGTACTGGGTGTGTTGATGCTTCTTTGATTTAGGCTAGTTATCTGTTAGCATAAAGAACGATCGCTTTCCTTTCTACTCGGCGGTTGTCAAACTTGGAATGGACCGACGGTCAGTTGTTTTCTGCCTTTTCAAGGAGAAACTGAGGTGAAGTTGGTGTACATCCTCCTACGAATAAATGTAATTATAACACACCTTGAAAGTATGTGATGCTCTTGAGCAATTTCTTATTTTTTTGTATTCACTCTGAAATCACAAAAACTGTTGTAGCGTGGTACAAAACTATAAAGAAAACAAGATTAGCTCAGGGTGTAAGTGAACCACCATTCATTGGCCTGTGACACCTCAATTAGCAGTGATACAACCATATGGATTACACATTTTATATAGCCACTAAACACGAGTTTACTATGATTGGAGTGTCGTTACTTGTGCTTATAGAATTTAATTCATTTTTAAGATTGAATGGTTTCCAAACACGTTCTGCATTATATTTTAAACCTGTTCTAAATTTTCGATACACTTGAAATGTTTTTCCTCTCAAATTGGTGTTTGCCCTGTCTCGTGTTTTACTATGTTTGGTGCTTCCCTGGCCCCTTGGGAAGCAGCGTTAGAAACAACACGATAGTCTCAGTGTGGTTAAATCAAGGATTAATAAAAGAAAAACAGTACTGGCAAACGACCAGGATTGAGCTTGAATGTGTCTTAACACATGGAGTCAGTAGAGTGGAGAAACCCCATACGGAGCTTCGCCCATTTGCACTGGCACATGTGGGTAACATGGGCACTGAATATGGGCACCAGGTGGAGTCTGGTTAAGAATGATACACAAATCACTGTGGCAACACTTAGACAAATAATATGTAGGCCTACAGGTATAAACGGTAGAATGAATAATGTCGTCCAGCCTGGTTGGTTAATCAACGCATGCCTTACTGGGTACAATCGTGGTGACAAGACACAGAGATAATAAAACAGGTGCTCACAAAAAGTCCCAGATTCAAATCCTAATAGTCCACATTTAGCTTCTTTACATTTGAATAACATTGAATTTCTTCAGTTATTTGAATATCAAATATATGAATTCCGCAGCCCTACGGGTTCGATGATTTAAAAGCCACTTCGCTCGTTGCAGGCACATTTTTCTAAAA
Organism: Dallia pectoralis; assembly: GCA_029465975.1. NCBI lineage: Eukaryota > Metazoa > Chordata > Actinopteri > Esociformes > Umbridae > Dallia > Dallia pectoralis. Next base: position 6,950,782 of record CM055734.1, read on the forward strand.
GACGTGATATTAGTTCATGTTTTATGCTATAGCCCACAAATTTACAGGTTGACCACATCTGTTTTGTCCACTTAAAACGGTCAAGTCCTGCGTGACGTGGATATTATACGTCTCCACACATTTCGTTTTCACTTTAAAAACATGTGATATGAATTTCAGTGTATGAGGCCTCCAGAGAGACATCCCAGTGAGATGAATAAGTAATGAACCTGACACTACAGCAGACGGAAACATCTTAATTTCAGGGGTGTTTTAACCTTCGCCTAATGCGTTTGGTGAGATGTTGAAATCGTCGTAAAAAAATCCTAACAACTAGCAAAGTCCTTTTTTTGAGGTAAATGCATCACCCCAGTAAAAAACAAGCCCTTGTATTCAGGCTTTTTAACTTTCAGACCCCGATATGAATTACAGTTTTCCCCCTTTGGAACCTTCCTCTGAGAGATATGAAGACATCGTGAGCTCTACTTCAAACACACTCTTCAGTAAACAGCCACTGTGAAAAAAGTGTTTCATCTGTCCCTCTGGGATATTATTAAGACTCTCCGCTAGTCTCAACCGCAGAAGAGAACAGGATAAGAGAGGTAACTCTCCGTTTTCTTCCCTGCCACCCGCATTAGAAACCCGCAACCTGAATCGGGCAATTGGCAAAGCCAATGATTGTTGCTGCAGAACTTAGCCTGGGTGAACGAAAATGTTCCTCGAAGAGAAACACTTTAACAACTCTGTGCGTGGTTATGCTGATACGGCATATCTGGAGTGTGCAGGTTTTCCTGAGCAAAATGTAACATTGTAGCCCTGACCTTTTCCTCACCTCTCCCCGTCGTCATATTAGCAGCATAAGCTGAAAATAAGTTTTACCAGCGCTGGTACTTATCCTGTCTCCACGTCAGTAATTACCCTCCGAAATGCCTAGGAGTTCATCTCTTAGTGACACAGGAATGATACTGAATGGCGCTGACAGCTCTCATAAGATCAAAGACTTGTACTTTTGCACATATTACTTTTTAAGTAAATATGGTAGGTCCAATCTTTACATGTCATCATTGCATGTAGGTGACAAAAACTATTCCAGATGATGGCATGTTTTTTTATGTACAGCAAACAGGGGGTTATTTGGGCAAATCTGTGGTGGAATGTCAAAAATAAAGCGTATTATTTGACAAAGCACCTTAGTACACGATAAAACACGGTCAACTAATCAATAAAAATAGTAACATTTAACCTCAAATATTTGATGTCTGTTAAACTAAAAAAAGAATCATACATGTTAGCCAAAACAAATCTAGGGCTCAATGTAATTATAAAAGACCTTGGTCATATGTCTTCAGTAGTTTGTAGACCTAGAACTACAATCAAGTTGACCTCACTTTTTTCAAACACTCCCTCGGTTGACTATATAAAGCCTGGTACTGTTTACTGAGATTTGTCACAAATAAACCACCTACATTGACCTCCAGGGAATGACTTATTATATTACAGTTCAATTTGAGGTCATGCGTTTAAATGACATTTGTTACTCAAACATTTTTTATTCAGATGTATGAAAAATATTTTTTTGACATATTGAAAAAGAAACCAGCATCAAAGGTGGTTGTTACTTTTTGACCACTCAATTGGCAAAAAATAATTATGCTTTCAGATTGCGGTACAACTTTCACAATTTCCAAGAAAAAGCTGAGATCAGAGAGCATCCAATTGACTGACTCATACTGCCTGCATTCATGGCTGACATTTCATATTTTTGTCTGAAAGTTTCACATTCTACAAGGTTTAGCCAATTATTTCATGTTTGACACAGTAAGCCAAAACTATTTTTTATAATTATGTAAAACAGCACATATGTGAATATGTATTTATGGCTTTGGTATAATACAGATGTAATAGAGGTATAATACAGGTATAATACAGGTGTAATACAGGTATAATACAGGTGTAATACAGATGTAATAGAGGTATAATACAAGTATAATACAGGTGTAATACAGGTATAATACAGATGTAATAGAGGTATAATACAGGTGTAATAGAGGTATAATACAGGTGTAATATAGGTATAATACAGATGTAATAGAGGTATAATACAGGTATAATACAGGTGTAATACAGGTATAATACAGGTGTAATACAGGTATAATACAGGTGTAATACAGATGTAATAGAGGTATAATACAGGTATAATACAGGTGTAATACAGGTATAATACAGATGTAATAGAGGTATAATACAGGTATAATACCGGTGTAATATAGGTATAATACAGGTATAATACAGGTGTAATATAGGTATAATACAGATGTAATAGAGGTATAATACAGGTGTAATACAGGTGTAATATAAGTATAATACAGGTGTATTACAGGTGTAATAGAGGTATAATACAGGTTTTAATACAGCTGTAATAGAGGTATAATACAGGTGTAATAGAGGTATAATACAGGTGTAATATAGGTATAATACAGGTATAATACAGGTGTAATATAGGTATAATACAGATGTAATAGAGGTATAATACAGGTGTAATACAGGTGTAATATAAGTATAATACAGGTGTAATACAGGTGTAATAGAGGTATAATACAGGTTTTAATACAGCTGTAATAGAGGTATAATACAGGTGTAATACAGGTGTAATAGAGGTATAATACAGGTGTAATACAGGTGTAATAGAGGTATAATACAGGTGTAATACAGGTGTAATATAGGTATAATACAGGTGTAATAGAGGTATAATACAGGTGTAATAGAGGTATAATACAGGTGTAATACAGGTGTAATATAGGTATAATACAGGTGTAATAGAGGTATAATACAGGTGTAATACAGGTGTAATAGAGGTATAATACAGGTGTAATATAGGTATAATACAGATGTAATAGAGGTATAATACAGGTATAATACAGGTGTAATACAGGTATAATACAGGTGTAATACAGGTATAATACAGGTGTAATACAGATGTAATAGAGGTATAATACAGGTATAATACAGGTGTAATACAGGTATAATACAGATGTAATAGAGGTATAATACAGGTATAATACAGGTGTAATATAGGTATAATACAGATGTAATACAGGTGTAATAGAGGTATAATACAGGTGTAATACAGGTGTAATACAGATGTAATAGAGGTGTAATACAGGTATAATACAGATGTAATAGAGGTATAATACAGGTGTAATAGAGGTATAATACAGGTGTAATATAGGTATAATACAGATGTAATAGAGGTATAATACAGGTATAATACAGGTGTAATACAGGTGTAATACAGGTATAATACAGGTGTAATACAGGTATAATACAGGTGTAATACAGATGTAATAGAGGTATAATACAGGTATAATACAGGTGTAATACAGGTATAATACAGATGTAATAGAGGTATAATACAGGTATAATACCGGTGTAATATAGGTATAATACAGGTATAATACAGGTGTAATATAGGTATAATACAGATGTAATAGAGGTATAATACAGGTGTAATACAGGTGTAATATAAGTATAATACAGGTGTATTACAGGTGTAATAGAGGTATAATACAGGTTTTAATACAGCTGTAATAGAGGTATAATACAGGTGTAATAGAGGTATAATACAGGTGTAATATAGGTATAATACAGGTATAATACAGGTGTAATATAGGTATAATACAGATGTAATAGAGGTATAATACAGGTGTAATACAGGTGTAATATAAGTATAATACAGGTGTAATACAGGTGTAATAGAGGTATAATACAGGTTTTAATACAGCTGTAATAGAGGTATAATACAGGTGTAATACAGGTGTAATAGAGGTATAATACAGGTGTAATACAGGTGTAATAGAGGTATAATACAGGTGTAATACAGGTGTAATATAGGTATAATACAGGTGTAATAGAGGTATAATACAGGTGTAATAGAGGTATAATACAGGTGTAATACAGGTGTAATATAGGTATAATACAGGTGTAATAGAGGTATAATACAGGTGTAATACAGGTGTAATAGAGGTATAATACAGGTGTAATACAGGTGTAATAGAGGTGTAATACAGGTATAATACAGGTATAATACAGATGTAATAGAGGTATAATACAGGTGTAATACAGGTGTAATAGAGGTATAATACAGGTGTAATACAGGTGTAATAGAGGTGTATAATACAGGTGTAATACAGGTGTAATAGAGGTATAATACAGGTGTAATACAGGTATAATACAGGTATAATACAGATGTAATAGAGGTATAATACAGGTGTAATACAGGTGTAATACAGGTATAATACAGGTGTAATACAGGTGTAATAGAGGTATAATACAGGTGTAATACAGGTGTAATAGAGGTATAATACAGGTGTAATACAGGTGTAATAGAGGTATAATACAGGTGTAATACAGGTGTAATAGAGGTATAATACAGGTGTAATACAGGTATAATACAGGTATAATACAGATGTAATAGAGGTATAATACAGATGTAATAGAGGTATAATACAGGTGTAATAGAGGTGTAATACAGGTATAATACAGGTATAATACAGGTGTAATAGAGGTATAATACAGGTGTAATACAGGTGTAATAGAGGTATAATACAGGTGTAATACAGGTATAATACAGGTATAATACAGGTGTAATACAGGTATAATACAGGTGTAATACAGGTGTAATAGAGGTATAATACAGGTGTAATACAGGTATAATACAGGTATAATACAGGTGTAATACAGGTGTAATACAGGTGTAATCACCATGAGTGGGTTGGGACAATAATTCAGCCCTGGCATTTCATCTACATCAGGGTGTAGTACTTGCCTCAATTTCAGAGACATTATTATCTTTGACATATCAACACGCTCCTTTTATTGACTTATGCCTAGTTGCTGGGCAGTCTGGTCTTTTTACAATACCATATTCATATCCTAATATGACTGAGTGGGCATTCATGTGCACGGCTCTGAACTGCTGGCTACTGTTGAAATCTCCCAATGTTACTGAGGCAACAGCAGCAGTAAAGGGATATGTCCACTGTGGAAAAACCCAGACAAGAGACAGTTATCTCTCTATAAAAATATCTGGAACAAGTTGTTTTTCTTTCCAACCCAGACTGCAGTCGTACGAAGCATTAATATTCCCTTTGACTAGAATTGTACTTCACAGGATATTCTGGAACATGTCTAGCTCGTCTCTGTGATGAAAACGTAATTCATGAATGATTCAGGGCCTGATATACCACATAACAAACAGTCAAACTAATTGCGTTAAAACATTTAAAAGGGGCCTTTAAGTGCATCATGATAAAAGGATAACACCAGTCTCCAGATGGTTTCTTTTCACAGGTGGGAGCACAGAGAACACTGACTTCCTGTTGTGTGCTAAATCAAGAGCCGAAAGTCACAAATCTGATAGCAATGTGAATAATAGATGAGGAACCTTATGACAAGTGCTGCCATGTGCGGCCAAGTGATTTTTACACCATTCCTGCCGTTTTAGCACGCATCATAAATTACAAATAAAATAAATTCTCGGCTATTCTGATACAACTAATATTCAGTTTAAAAGTCCCAGCTCTGCTAAGCAGCGCTAAGCCAGAACTGCACCAGAAGACGTCAATAATTAAAAGACGATTAACGTTATTAGCCTGGATATTGATGACTCCGCAGCTGTCAATCGGAGCTTAGCGGTAATACATAGATCATCACCCGTAGGCCACAACCACACAGAGTCGTTGATCATTACAACTGATTCACTTTGGCCCCTGCAGTCGTGCCCGTGTGGACTGGGCGAATCGGCTAATGGGTCCGACGGCCCGTTAAAACCTCAACTCATCGGGAGACGTTTTTTTTCGGCGATGACAGATTCTGTGAGATTCCGTGGATGAGGGCGGATCTCTGCTCTCTGCCAATGTGCAAGTTCCCCGGAGAAAGAGTTGGAAATCACTGATAGAATCAATGTTATAACGTGGCTGAAGCCTTAACCCTGAACCACTTCATAATCGATACAAACTGCTTACTATTCATTAGACACACGAGTGGGAGAAACTCTAGAGGGATTCACTGAAGGGCTGCATCCCCAATGGCACACTATTGCCTATAGTGACTATGGGTATCAGTCATATGTAGTGCACTATTGCCTATAGTGACTATGGGTATCAGCCATAAGTAGTGCACTATTGCCTATAGTGACTATGGGTATCAGTCATAAGTAGTGCACTATTGACTATAGTGACTGTGGGTATCAGTCATAAGTAGTGCACTATTGCCTATAGTGACTATGGGTATCAGTCATAAGTAGTGCACTATTGCCTATAGTGACTATGGGTATCAGTCATATGTAGTGCACTATTGCCTATAGTGACAATGGGTATCAGTCATAAGTAGTGCACTATTGCCTATAGTGACTATGGGTATCAGTCATAAGTAGTGCACTATTGCCTATAGTGACTATGGGTATCAGCCATAAGTAGTGCACTATTGCCTATAGTGACTATGGGTATCAGTCATAAGTAGTGCACTATTGCCTATAGTGACTATGGGTATCAGTCATAAGTAGTGCACTATTGCCTATAGTGACTATGGGTATCAGTCATAAGTAGTGCACTATTGCCTATAGTGACTATGGGTATCAGTCATATGTAGTGCACTATTGCCTATAGTGACTATGGGTATCAGTCATAAGTAGTGCACTATTGCCTATAGTGACTATGGGTATCAGCCATAAGTAGTGCACTATTGCCTATAGTGACTATGGGTATCAGTCATAAGTAGTGCACTATTGCCTATAGTGACTATGGGTATCAGTCATAAGTAGTGCACTATTGCCTATAGTGACTATGGGTATCAGTCATATGTAGTGCACTATTGCCTATAGTGACTATGGGTATCAGTCATAAGTAGTGCACTATTGCCTATAGTGACTATGGGTATCAGTCATAAGTAGTGCACTATTGCCTATAGTGACTATGGGTATCAGTCATAAGTAGTGCACTATTGCCTATAGTGACTATGGGTATCAGTCATAAGTAGTGCACTATTGCCTATAGTGACTATGGGTATCAGTCATATGTAGTGCACTATTGCCTATAGTGACTATGGGTATCAGTCATAAGTAGTGCACTATTGCCTATAGTGACTATGGGTATCAGCCATAAGTAGTGCACTATTGCCTATAGTGACTATGGGTATCAGCCATAAGTAGTGCACTATTGCCTATAGTGACTATGGGTATCAGTCATAAGTAGTGCACTATTGCCTATAGTGACTATGGGTATCAGTCATAAGTAGTGCACTATTGCCTATAGTGACTATGGGTATCAGTCATAAGTAGTGCACTATTGCCTATAGTGACTATGGGTATCAGTCATAAGTAGTGCACTATTGCCTATAGTGACTATGGGTATCAGTCATATGTAGTGCACTATTGCCTATAGTGACTATGGGTATCAGTCATAAGTAGTGCACTATTGCCTATAGTGACTATGGGTATCAGCCATAAGTAGTGCACTATTGCCTATAGTGACTATGGGTATCAGCCATAAGTAGTGCACTATTGCCTATAGTGACTATGGGTATCAGTCATAAGTAGTGCACTATTGCCTATAGTGACTATGGGTATCAGTCATAAGTAGTGCACTATTGCCTATAGTGACTATGGGTATCAGTCATAAGTAGTGCACTATTGCCTATAGTGACTATGGGTATCAGCCATAAGTAGTGCACTATTGCCTATAGTGACTATGGGTATCAGTCATAAGTAGTGCACTATTGCCTATAGTGACTATGGGTATCAGCCATAAGTAGTGCACTATTGCCTATAGTGACTATGGGTATCAGTCATAAGTAGTGCACTATTGCCTATAGTGACTATGGGTATCAGTCATATGTAGTGCACTATTGCCTATAGTGACTATGGGTATCAGTCATAAGTAGTGCACTATTGCCTATAGTGACTATGGGTATCAGTCATATGTAGTGCACTATTGCCTATAGTGACTATGGGTATCAGTCATAAGTAGTGCACTATTGCCTATAGTGACTATGGGTATCAGTCATAAGTAGTGCACTATTGCCTATAGTGACTATGGGTATCAGTCATAAGTAGTGCACTATTGCCTATAGTGACTATGGGTATCAGCCATAAGTAGTGCACTATTGCCTATAGTGACTATGGGTATCAGTCATATGTAGTGCACTATTGCCTATAGTGACTATGGGTATCAGTCATAAGTAGTGCACTATTGCCTATAGTGACTATGGGTATCAGTCATAAGTAGTGCACTATTGCCTATAGTGACTATGGGTATCAGTCATAAGTAGTGCACTATTGCCTATAGTGACTATGGGGCATTGGTCATAGTAGGGAGAGGGGGGGTAGAGGGGGAGGAAGGGGGGAGAAAGAGAGAGGTGGGGAGAGAGGGGGAGGGAAAGGTGAAAAGGGTGGAGAGAGAGGGTGGAGAGGGAGAGAGAGAGAGAGAGAGAGAGAGAGAGAGAGAGAGGGAGAAGAGAGAGAGGGAGGAAAGAGGAGAGAGGAGAGAGAGGGAGAGACAGGAGAGACAGTCTGTCAGTAGAAGATCTTCATTACTGCTTTCAAAGGCAGGGCCCCTCTGGCTCAGCACATCCAGCAGCAGCTCCACCAATGTGAGATTAAACAACATAACCCCAGAGTCCTTACTGGGACATTAGCATACACTATATTATTCATGAGGTTTCTGTTTCTAGATTTGCACACGTTTTAAATTGTTTTTTAAGGACGGATCTTCCTTGTACACTTACATTTACAGTATACACTGAATAAAACATGTATTCACAGGCCGGGGTAAAGAGGACAGTTCCGGATACACATCCAATTATGGGAAAGAAAGGAGGAAATGTCCATACAATTCCTGGAATGGAATCCTCTCTGCCACATTTACAAATGACCACTTGGATGGAGATATCTTCTGTCCATTCGGAAATCCAAGGGGAATTCAGGATATCTAGGGTCTGAACTTAACTCTCTCTTTTAATGTATCTTCTGCTATGCTGACAATTTAAACGTTACATTACAGCCGGCTTGTAGACTAGCTAGTTTCCAACATTAGTTAACTTACTAATAGCTAGGTGTAGTACATCTGGAAATAACTAGGTGTGGTACATTTGGGAATAGCTAGGTGTGGTACATCTGGGAATAGCTAGGTGTGGTACATCTGGGAATAGCTAGGTGTGGTACATTTGGGAATAGCTAGGTGTGGTACATCTGGGAACAGCTAGGTGTGGTACATCTGGGAATAGCTAGGAGTAGTACATCTGGGAATAGCTAGGTGTGGTACATCTGGGAACAGCTAGGTGTGGTACATCTGGGAATAGCTAGGTGTAGTACATCTGGGAATAGCTAGGTGTGGTACATCTGGGAACAGCTAGGTGTGGTACATCTGGGAATAGCCAGGTGTAGTACATCTGGGAATAGCTAGGTGTGGTACATCTGGGAATAGCCTGGGGTGGTACATCTGGAAATAGCTAGGTGTGGTACATCTGGGAATAGCTAGGTGTGGTACATCTGGGAATAGCTAGGTGTGGTACATCTGGGAATAACTAGGTGTGGTACATCTGGGAATAGCTAGGTGTGGTACATCTGGGAATAGCTAGGTGTGGTACATCTGGAAATAGCTAGGTGTGGTACATCTGGGAATAGCTAGGTGTGGTACATCTGGAAATAGCTAATATATAAAATAATATATTTGAAAATAAAAGATAATGATACACAAGGCATGAACTTACGTGTTTAAGTTGGCCTATGTTCAATATATCACCAGCTTGTTTTAGGGGCCGAAGCTTATGTTGTTCTTATCTCTCAACTCTACATTGTTGTGAACACGTCCACACCTGCTGCATCAGCTTCGCACGACAACCCCAAAAGGAGAAATCGGACAGCTTCCGGGACATTCCGGAGGCAGCCAGCATGGCCGTCCCCTCCCATTTACAGCAGCATTCCATTGGATCCCATCAGAGAGCAGGCTCAGGGAGAAGCTGATGAACTAAAGAAGAACCAGAACATTCCTCAGCCACCAGGGACGCGCCGGCGATGCCACTCCCAGTCTCCTATCTCGCTGCACTGCCCCTGCTCCTACTACGAAGGAGAATGACAGCCAGGAGAAGCCCCCCCAGGAGAATGGTTTGTCTCCTGTTTTATACGTTCTCCCTCTCGTCCTCCTCCACTTGTGTTACCGAAAACGCCCTCCAGGTCCCTGAGCACTTGATATGTGTCCATTCCCGGTGTCTCTCCATTTGGAGATTTAAGATTATCATAAAACTTTTACAATTCAGCCGGAACGGTCATGGCTCAACCTGGGTGAATCAAAGGGTTTGATTTGCATCACACGGGACCAGTAATCTTTCTGTTTAAAAAAAAATATTCTTGTGGTCATACGATTATAAATGTTTAATTTGGAGGGTCTAATAATTACATTTCTGAAGCTAGTTGGTTTTATCTCGCCTCCGAGTTTTATTCAGTGCTAATTGGAAACACCTGGATTGGAGCACTACATAAATGCCAAGCTATTGTCAGAGGTCAGCAGAACAACACTAATAGCCTGTGGCAGCTATCCAGTGAAATGTGGCTTTCCAACACATCCAGCGGCGCCGGCCTAGCAAGTAGGCTAGTTAGTGTGTGCTCATTTGCATATTCGCAACAACCGCGAGGTAGCCGCAGACGTACACTGAGGAAGGGCTATCCTTCACAAATACAGGCTCCCACGGGAGGAGGTTCTGAGACTGCTCGCCTTGCGCTTTTACACAGCGGCGAAGCTGTCGGGAGGCACTTTATTCCTCGTCAGTGGAAATGGACTTGTTGTGGATGCTCCGGGTATGTGCCTGTGTGGGGCGGGTGGGGGTTTGGGGAGGGTTTGGCGAGGGTTCGGGGGGGTTGCTTCTTTCCGGCTCCTGTGGCCCCTAAGGAAGTCTTCTGCTTTGATTTTACTGATGGAGTTTTTGCATTATGATAGCACATCTCATTTTCATTTTAAAATTAAAGTTAGTTTACAACTTTCTTTTTGGTAGTGATGCTTGGGCATTTACCATGAGTTTACATGAGGAACGCATAAACATTAACGAATGATGATTGACATGTAGTTAGTTAACAATTTGTTGAGATAATTAGATGGACCCTGTATATACAAAACTATTTTTGCATACGGGCCTAAGCTAGTTTCTTTGGTAATCCTACGCATTTGCTAGGATCCTCGTATTGCAGGAAGCTGGGAAACATGGCACTTATATCACAAAATCAGATTTAGCAACAAGATGGAAATCAAAAGATATATTATCTTTTTAAGAAAGCGATTAGATCAACAACTGGAACTATCACACATTCTAATAAACGGCTTCCCAAGCTACGTCAAATTTATTGACTCTTCAACTTTCTGAAGTTATAGCTCAGTTTATACATGCAATCAGAGGAGCCGCTGGCATTTTACAGCATTTTTCTAGCATAAATCATCACAGATTGAAGGCCACTATATTTGCCCTCTAGTCTGGGAACCCTGATCTAGACATAAGATTACAGTAACAAGACCAAGCATGAACAAATAATGACCAACTGGGCCAAAAGCCTAAAGGGACAACCTAGAATAGACCCCGTTGTACAATGCTAGACAAAAGATAGCAACCGAATCAGCATTGTTCTAACATTCATTGAGCTCAGTTATCTACGTAGCAGTTAGCCAGCTTTAAATATTATTTCGTTTTTGGGGACTGTGGGCCTTATTTTTCAGAAACCGGATGTTGGGGGTCTTACAGTGTGTGTGTGTGTGTGTGTGATTGATTCTGATCCATGTCTAACAATACGTGTGTGTGTGGTTGAGATGAAGGTGTTCCCTCCTGCTATACTGCAGGCTGAGGTACAGAACAGCAGGAGTACGAGAGCTTTCATGATCCTTGCCAGGCATCTGTCTTCCAAGGGAACAGGATGCCACCTATTTCTTCCTTTGGCACACTTTGACCATGTCATACCAGAGCTAATAGTCTGCTAAATTAGTCGACATCGTTAGTCCTGACAGCGTGTGCCCTGCCAGGACCAATTAGAGACCTTCGTGTTTAAGCCGAATGAGGTTTAGGTCAAAGAGCTTGTTAATCATGGAGAGGGAGTTTTTTTTCTTGTACTCTTGTGGTACTTTGTCAAGCTTTCAAGATGCGAGACCTGGACACACAGTCACCAGAGAAACAAGGTGGGGTGTGGTGGGGGTGGGAGGGGGGGTTACCATTCATCAAAGTAGAAGATGCGAAAGGTTTCAGACATCTGTCACTTACAAGTGATAGTTGACCTGTTATATGATGGCGGTTTACGGTTATGACTGTGTAGAATGTGATAGTTGACCTGTTATATGATGGCGGTTTACGGTTATGACTGTGTAGAATGTGATAGTTGACCTGTTATATGATGGCGGTTTACGGTTATGACTGTGTAGAATGTGATAGTTGACCTGTTATATGATGGCGGTTTACGGTTATGACTGTGTAGAATGTGATAGTTGACCTGTTATATGATGGAGGTTTACGGTTATGACTGTGTAGAATGTGATAGTTGGCCTGTTATATGATGGAGGTTTACGGTTATGACTGTGTAGAATGTGATAGTTGGCCTGTTATATGATGGAGGTTTACGGTTATGACTGTGTAGAATGTGATAGTTGGCCTGTTATATGATGGAGGTTTACGGTTATGACTGTGTAGAATGTGATAGTTGACCTGTTATATGATGGCGGTTTACGGTTGGAACACATTTATCCGTAATCACGTTTATTCGTCCACGGTTCTGCTGAATTACGTTAAAGGTTTACAGTACTGTCATTCTGATTTTAGACTAAGATCACAGATTAGGGTTACACAGCGTAACAGGCCGATGTATTTGCTACTATAAACATTTATCCACATTACCGCATCGCGAACGCAAACAAACTCAACACCGACAGATTAGATTAAATCCTAGGCAGGATTCAAAAGGATGTTCTCACTCTCGCTCGTGGTTTTGGGTCTGTTGTATGCAAATCAATGTGGTCGGTTGGATAGCTGGAAGCATCCCATTGTCCCGTCCCAATGAGCAGTCCCCCCTCTTCATGGTCCTCTGTTTGAACTCTATGGGCTGGTGAGAAGTGCTGCGCTATCATATTCTCATGTTAATAGATTGGTTCACACAGTAGCCCCACGACTTATCAACTGCGCAGCAAATGGTTGCATACAAACTCATCCAGATTTTCGCGAAGTATATTTTTTATGCATCCAATTTTTCCCCAGAAATGCCACTGTTGTTTTCACCTTACAATAAGCTGAGAGAAATAAAACAATATCGTATATCCGCTGTGGATTGGCTCTTGGAACATCCTGTCACACAGGACTGCTTTGGCTGCTGTTCCCACTGTATTTTTGTCCTACATTCCACAAGGAGATTTGAAAAGCAGTGAACATATTCTATTTATTTTTCATGGCAGGATATTGCAGAGAGATTGAAGACACTGAGAATGTGAGAAAGAAAGGCCAACAGGGAAACAAAGAGAGTCTTTTGAAAGACTTGAAGATTTGAAGAAAACATAATCACTGACTATAGGAGCATATCATGAAAACAATGTACGAAAAAATATCTCTTGTAATCTCTTTCAAACATCGGTTTTAAAGAGTCTTTGGTTTCCTGGGATGGGATCTGCCTTCAGGTTCTGCAGTTTTTAGATACCATCGTTATAACACAAACTCAGCAAAAACGACTGCCGGGTACGTTTCTCATATTCAAGCTCGTCCTTTGATGTTTTACCTGAATAATGAATATCATTTATTTTCGGAAGACGAATATCTGTTAATTTCATTTCCAAACGCCTACAAGCGAATGAGCGCTTAGAGTGTCAATATTTGAGAAGCGTGTGTGAGCACGAGGTGGTATCCTGGAGTTAAATATTCAGCCGAACATGCTAAACGATCGGATGACCCCGACGCGTCACACCGCTCACTCCACCTCCGTCCCTTGATTCTCCACTTGACCGATAACCTGTTCTTGCATCTCACGAACGTCTGCGGATCGCTCGGTCCAGCCTTCGACCACTCTACGTTATTAGGCCCCACAAAAAAATCTGTATCGCGCCACAGAGCCACACTGCATAAAAGCTTCTGGAAATGAGAGTATCTTATTTTCCCCAGCCTTTCAGAGGGCACTTTCATTTTTGCATCTGTGCCAGGAGATAGCACAATGTTGCCTCAAATTGATAGAAGTTTCATATAAAAAGTTGAGAGAATTGAATTGGTCGGGGAATGCTCGGGTTATTTGAGCGGCGTGTTATTGCTTTCTGTTAATAAGATTGCAGTTTGAGTTTGTGTGTTATTATAAATTGATAGAACGTTCGTTTATTCGTGAATGAATGAAAAAAAAGACTTTTTTATTGTCGTCCCAGAACTTTGGTTAGACATTAGTAAAATGTGTGAATGTCCTCTCAATTCCCAGGTGTTGGCCAATCGCTACAGAGGAATGCTGATTCCGCCGCCGTCCACCACCTCCACCGGCGGAACTATTTTGGACGAGAGCGGAAGGAAGGCTCCTCTAAATGTGACGTCTGATAACGAGAAGATTAATCATCTGGTGGAAAGAGCAAGCCCACTGCGCCTGTCTCTGGAGGAACGCTGCAACTGGTTATGAAGAGAACGCCCGGTTCTGCGAGTGCTCTGTACTCGGCGTTCTCTCTATAGACTGCCGCTCCACACTGGAAACCAGATACCCCTCCACCATCGAGTCTTTGCAACAAAAGAGCTCTGAGACCGGGCAACCGCTCAAAAGGCACGCTGAGAGAAACCAGTATCAATTCTGGAGATGGGAGGAGTTTGGCGCTGAAAAGACGGGCCCGTGAATGGAGACCGGTGGGTTCCTGTTGGTCTCCAGAGGGTTAATGGTGTAACTATGCCGGCGGACTGCAGATAAACCCCTGGTTGTTATGGTCTAACACTATGGAATTGTGTTGTTTACAGGGCGGTGCACTTGTGGCAAATGCCTTGTCATATGTATTTGTTACCATGTGATTATGCCACTGTAGTTCACACATCAATGTAGCCTTTTAAAGCAGGGACACTGACGAGCCGAAACATTATTCATAATTCGCTGTTTGTTCTCCGTATGCCGCCAAAACAGCGCCGACCTGGAGAGGCATGGACAACACAAGACTCCTGAAGGTGTCCTGTGGTATCTGGCACCAAGACAGCAGATCCGCCGCGCATAGGACCTGCCGGTCCAGCATATCTGACAGATGCTCAATGGAATTGAGATCTGTGGGATTCGGAGGCCAGGGCGACACTTTAAACTCTTCATCATGTTCTTCAAACCAACTCGAAACAATGTGCGTAGTGTGGCAGGGTGCACTATCCTGCTGAATAAGGCCACTGCCATCGCCATGAAATAGTGTACCTGGTCTGCAATGATGTTTAGGTAGGTGGCACGTGTCAATCTGACATCCAGATGAATGACCAGACCCGGGGATTCCCAGCAGAACATTACCCAGAGCATCACACTCCCTACACCGGCTTGTCTTCTTCCCACAATGCATCCTGGTGCCATCACTTTCCCAGGTGAACAGCACACGTACACAACCAACCATGTGATGTCATAAAAATGTGACTCATCGTACCAGGCAACCTTCTATCGACGTTTACTACCGAAACTGATTGGTCGCTTACCATCTAATCAACCCAGACCTTGACCATATCATGAAGTGATCAATGTTATCGTCTTCAGTGAGTTTTGGATCATCAGTGTATCATTAGAATGTATATTTAGTTGCCTGGCCGTCATTATTCAATGTGAATGAAACAAAAGCTCCAATGCTATGGACTGTCAAACGCCAAGTGATCACTACTGAGCTGCTATCAATGAGTTTATACAAACAGGTCACAACAGCAAATACACTAGGAGTCAGACAAAGTTCCTGGCTGGGCCACTGACAGAACTTTTCTTTCGATATCAAAATCAAAGCCGCGTTGACAGCGTTGAGTCTAGTGGTGCGCAAAATATTCATAAATACTAGACATCTGTCAACAACTCGACAGAATGGGATGAGAAGTGACATTTGTTGGCGAACGATGACGATAGACTTCAAACAGGGTCGACCTAAACACCCTCAGCCCTGTCACCCACTTGTGACTGCTTAAAAGGCCCTCACTCAAAATGCCCTCACTCAAAATGCCCTCACTCAAAATGCCCTCACTCAAAATGCCCTCACTCAAAATGCCCTCACTCAAAACGCCCTCACTCAAAATGCCCTCACTCAAAATGCCCTCACTCAAAATGCCCTCACTCAAAATGGCCTCAAAACAATTAAAGGAACAGAGCTGACCCCTAGAAATATTATTTTCACATTTGTAAGTCCATGTGAGTCTTATTCCACTGATGGCGAATATAACCTTTTGAAGCGTTCCTCTTTTTCTTCCTGAGTCGGCTGTGCTACACTGACCTTCCCCCAAGGAGTGTGTCAAAGTCACAATGTCATCACTGATTTAATTTAGCATATTAATCATTTCGCGTTGGCCGCTTGGCTGCATTGCGTTTTAAAGGCTTCTGACCAGAGAAAGGTACCTGCCGCGCTCGCCACGTGATATATTGCGCAGAGGAAAGGAGTTGGAATGGATACAATTATCACTTGTGTGTCGGTGTATGGTGGCTTTCTGGTCGTGGCTGAGGTAGAAAGACTTTATTTATAGAGAGGTCAGGGTCAGAGAGACGGCTACAAAGCACAACACCTGCTGGGTGGCCCTAGTGTCTGATTACATCAGGTGGGGTTGGGGGGCGGCTGGGGGGGGGTCTGTGTAGAGGTCATCGCACCTGGACTAATGGATATTTGTTGAAATCTGATAAGAGACGCGGAACAAAAACCATCACACTTCCAAATGCGTCATTATAATGAGGACATGTTGGTGGCTTGGATATGTTAATGTTTGGAAGACCTGGAAGTTCTTCTTGGCCAGGTTCTAGAGACCTGAACAGGTTCTAGAGACCTTTTGAATCTAGATGTGAACTGTACACAGTAAACAGGTTAATAAAAAATGCTTGTATTTTATTATTTCTTCTTTTCCCTTTGTAAAGCACATTGAATTGCTTCTATGAATGAATTGTTCGATATAAATAAACATGCTAGCTAAACTTGCTTTGTTTGGTTTGCTCTTGTGTCAACAGTATCTGCGAACTAGTGTTTTTCTCTCGCACGTTAGTCCTATTGCCCTTTACTTTCAAATTTGAATAGACCAAATTTTTATCAAATGATTGATCGTTCTGATGCTATGAACTGGGTATAATTTATTGTTGGCACAACTGGAAGGCGACATTTTATTATACAGATTTGAGTGATTAAAGTGTAACGCAAAAGAAAGTAATTGGTTATCCCTCTTGCAGGAATAGCATCCAAAATGTTGAAAATAATCTCAATATTTCTCTCAAAGTAAGACTTTCTGTTTTGTTTGCATCTAAATTAAGATCATTTATTATAAAAAAATGGGTTTTAACTGATATCTTACCAGACCCCTGCTTGCCTATTGAATAGGCAGTTTTCAAAGAAACATTACAATTTGGACCAATGTTGAAGTTTGCTGAAATCCGTATGGCTTTTAAATTAAAATGTATCTGTATGATAGATGTTTACATTATAACTCAGCTCTCTGAAATACACTTTGGTTGAAAAGCTTGTGCTCTCCTAAAAATATCCTTGTTTTCATAAGAAAAGCATTTTATTTTTCCCTTTATCTGGAGCAGCTGCAATTGTGGTTTCGATTAAAGGCTCAAAATGGCCAGAAACAAATACGTTTCTTGTAAAACTTTTTGTCTGTTCCTATTCTGAAAAATGAAGCGTCTTCCGAGTTTCAGCAGCTTCAAAATTATAAAGGTGCCTCATGTAGACCTGGGATGACGGCAACCCAGTGTGATTTAGACACTCAAATGTGGCCTTTTTAAATGGAAAAATATTGTATTTTCAGAACCGGTCCAGCTAGGCACCTGCTATCCCTGGAACTGGGCAGAATTCATTCATATCCACGTGACCGAGTTGCGCAATGTGGTCTGACGTTCCCACTCGTCGTAAGTTTAACAAAATGTGTGCGCTTGAAGAACTATTGTACCAACCTCTGTGGCGCAACTCTTCTAAATCTCTTAGGTCTGGTGAGATTGGGTCACCATCACATTTGTATTCATGAGCCCAAAAATGGATGAATAAATGCATAACAAGAATGTGCTAAATTGTTTTGTAAATGTCAAAGGACGTGTTCTTCGCCGAGGCTCCCAGAATTCAAACCTCCAGAGGGTAAACCAATTGATTAGCTCTTGGATATGAGAAATTAAAAAAATAATACATTTTACACTACACTTAAAGAACGTTTCCTGGACCTTTTCAATATTCCTTGATTGTGCCCTTAAAAAAAAATAAGTATAAAGTGGATATCTACTCTGGGTGAAGCTGAAATTAAATGTGCCTTTGTTTCCAAATAAGCTTGTTCGTGTGATGTCCTTGCTACCCGGATGTGCTTGGCCCTGTGAACAGCATGTTACCGTCATGGTTTCACACGGAGGGAGACAGACTACGCTGTGATTCAGCGTGTTATCTCTCTGTTTGGGCCTTTATGTCTGGCAGAATAGAGACGGAAGTCTGCGGAACATCCAACAGCAATCTGCCTTAACAAGACATCCGGGCTTGTGTATGCTTATCTGGAGCCTGCAAAACAGGCTGCAGCGTCAATTTCCCTGCGTTATTATTTATGATACAAGATGTCTTTGATCTCGGGCTCTGGTGTGGCTGTGACGTGGATTAAATATCCTTATTGCGCCAGTGTTTCTTTAAACCCCGGGTCCCGATCGGAGTCCTTGGTCTTGCTAATGACAGTGGTGTCGGAGCTCCAGGTTGTACCGTTGCCTCGCTGGGACCACTGTGATGGCGGCACATTGAATGTGCAATACAGCGTTCATGATCTATCCATGCTGGTTAACGTCAGGGCTTATCTATTACCGAGGCTAGGGAGACAGCGATCATACGTTTTGTAGACGTTGTTGATCCATTGCCTGACATTGGCCAAATCTAGAGTCTAGGGTCATCCTGTAAAAGCACATAGAGATAAGAATGTGTATGTGCTGATACAGGCCTACATCCTATATGGTTGGGTCCTCATGACCTCCTAATGAGCAGACACACGTGTTGTGTGTGTGTGTGTCACGTCCTCATGACCTCTTAATGAGCAGACACACAGTGTGCATGTGTTGCGTGTGTGTGTGTGTGTGTGTGTGTCTACGTCCTCATGAACTCTCAATGAGCAAACACAGACACACAGTGTGCACGTGTTGTGTGTGTGTGTCTACATCCATGTGGTGGTTGCATATGTCTTCAATCAAGAGCAACTATGGTTTTAGCGTTGCACAAAATCCCTGTCAGGTCAAAGTGTCATCTGAGTTTACCCAGTGCATTTATGAATAGTATACGTGTCACTGATAAAGGACACACATGCCTCAGCTGTTTCTCCAATGGGATTTGAGCGCCTGGGATGAGGAACCAATGGACACGCTCGCTGTGACCATGGATAATACACAGTGCCGTGCGGGACTTTGTTCCTTCATTAATTCACAGGATCCAGATTAGTCCGTTTGATAAAGCAATAACAATAATTAAATGAAATCCTGCGTTAAACCCCGACTGTAATATTGATCAATTATAATTAGCATAGACGAACCACCAAATAACAAGTGCGTTTTGCGTCTCCCTCTAATGAGAATGTCTTGCGGGAGTTTGTTGTTTCGACGGTACAGCGGCACCGGATTATTCCAGTGTCCCGCGAGCCCTTCCGGCGCTCTAGAATCTTCTACTGTAATACGGCGATTTGTCATGACATGATATCGCATTATGTTTTCAATGCTGCTGGCTCGGTAAAAACACCTTGCATTTCAGAAATGCATTGGAATGGCTCAGGCGTACGTGACGTTATAACTGAACCACCGAGCAAACCACCCAACCGTCTTGAATGTTTTGGGATTTTACATTGAGTCCTGTTAACTGAACCGTAATGGCCGGCAACATGGATACTATTTAGTGTTCCCTATCGGGAGATTACTTCAGACGAGAGCGCCGACCCGGACCTCCCAGGGCTGTGTCTGATGCAGTCAGTCAATCAGTCGGTCAGACGACGGATGTCAGCCGCACTAAACAACACCCCCCCCCCACGGTTTGGGCCAGACAGAGAGACACAACCTGCTCTACATCAATCTTACATCTCGGCTCAGCTGTCTCCTTCTCACCCGGAGCGCCAGACACGGTACCACAGACAACGCGTTCCCCTCCAGGCAGGCACGCGCTTCTCCTTCCACGGCCGCCACCCTCCCCGCCGCCGCCGTGGCGAAGATCAAAGCCAGCCACACGTAAATAAACATATCAAATGGCCAACAAAAGAGCCAGTAACTGCTCTGTGTGAGGGAGAAAAAATGCCAGCTGAATAACAACAAAGTAAGGACCTCTCGGCCATAAGATCAGAGGCACGGGGAAATGAGATAGAGCTGGTGAAGATGTGAAGACAGACGCGCGCGACGCATCGGCCGCACTCCTAAACGCCATCTCGTTCCCTACATAGTGCACATCCCGGTCAGAAGTGACGCGCCGCACAGGAAATAGGTTGTCTGACACGGACCAGGCGACTGAAGGCCAGCCGTAATGATGGTGCCCGGAGAACTGGCGCGGCGTGGAGAAGCGGTTACGGAAACAACCTTGATGTTAGATTGAGAAAAATACTTTGAAATAAGTTAACAAGGAAGGGGGTTTACACACAGGCAGGATTTAAGTGTGGCAGCTTTGACGGGCAGGTATGTTTACGGCACGTTTCTTTCTCCCATTGCTCTGACATATACTGTGTTATCAGCGTCGCGGTGGGAAGATCCGGAGAGACTCTATGTGCTGCTGTTGGCTTTGGAATTACTTCTATAAAACGAAACTGTCGATGTGCTGAAGTGGAATGTACATTTAAATACAGCAAATACTATGCATATATAATATATATATATATATATATTTATATATATATATATACAGTGTAATAAATGTTCTGAATGTAGGACGTTGGCTTGTTACGTGTATCTTGTAATGGCTTTTACGAAGGCCACTTTGATTCATTGTCAGAGAACACCGATCGAATCCATTTACAGCTTTATGGTGTGATTCCTACGTCAACTTAGATTGATAAGTACCGGCATGAAATGGTCGACCTGAACGAACTGACACATGGTTATGAATGTCACATTTCACCTCACCCTGAGATATGACACTGCATGTAGCGCCACGCGACAAATCCAAGCCATCGCCACTATAATGTCTTGGGCCAATGTTTCGGCGTCCCGGCGTTTTGTCTCCTTTTTAATATGCCAACTAAATCAGGCTGATTCAATTCAGACACGGCCCTCATGCAGGGTTTCCGTCGAGGACCGGGGGGGTGTCTTAACGGTTTCTGACAGGAAAATCAAAGATCAAGACGAAGTGCCGTACTAACTGGCAGGTCTTTATTAATTACAGAGCAGGTGGGCTTGCAGCCTTCATCGCCTTCAGCCAGGCATAAATAGTGTCTCCCTCTGTCTACACCGCTGCGTAGCTGTCCTTCTGTGTGAAATTTGGCTCAATATTTCATTAATCAGAATCCGCTGCTCATTGTGTAGGCCGGAGAATGACAGATATGAAAGCCAATGCGTATGCGCTAAAGTACAATGGATCTTTATTTACCCGTCCGCATGCACACGGACTTCTGGCAGGAGCGAAGGCAGCGATAAGGACGAGAGACGTCCACGTCGGAAAAGTACGCGCTCTTATTTTGAAGGACCCAATTGAATATCACCTGTGATGTTGACAGTTGATGAGACTTGGGTTTTAGAGGACAGTCTGTAGCCATCGGCTGGCCTCAACTGGAACCAAGACTACATACCACGCAACAGGCCGAACACAATAGATTGAGTTGGTCGGGAACCACTTCTCAAATGAACAATAGGCTCAGATAAAACACCACGACCGCAAAGTGATTTCAAAACAATTTCCATTCGTACGATCTAAAAAGAACTGTGTCTGTTGTGATACAATTGCAAATGTCATCTGTCCCTCGCGAAAGCACGGGTACAATTTAATATTCAACGGCATTTCTGCGGTTAGCGAAAAAACTATTTGCCTCGTCCAATTCTGTGAAAGGAAACCCCAAAAAGGACATCTACCATCCACACACCTTTCATTATAATAAACGGGACACGTCCATCAGCTTATAACGCGTTGATAATCAACGAAGCCATCCAGCATTTGGGCCAATGGGCGGTGCTTGACCACCGTGTGATATTAGCTTTAGTCGTTCAACATTTATTGTCTCTGGTCCATGGGAGTGCGGTGCAGCCGAATCATCTCGTACCACACGAGAGAATTCACATTCACATTAGAATGCCCATTACCAGTTAATTGCACGCCATCCATTTACTTAGGACATCTATTCAATATATGGTCTATTGAATACTTGAAAACATCGTCTGTATTGCGTATGTCAAAATATCTACGGAGTACTTGATATGGGGTATTGTTCAGGCTTGACAAAAACAATAAATGAAACATAAATCACGGTCGCGGTCTCTCCTTCGTACGGCCCGCTAGATGCTGTTGTGAGGCCCACACAGAAGCCGACGCTCCTAATTACGTTGGCAGACAACGTAGAACTGACCGGCCGTAGAGGTGGGATGGGTCGTCTGACCTGAAGGTGAAGGTTTGGGCTCCTTTAAATATAGGAGGAAACATTAACACAAGCTCACCCACTGGATGGATATGTTTTCTCTCTCTCTCTGCCTGGTTGAGCTTCCTGACTGATTACTGCGTTCCTGAGGTAAAGCAGACCAACCTTGCTTTCTAACGTAAACACATATGGTGTGGATTTGTCTCGTATAAAGACACATTCTTTGCCGCTTAACTGTTTTGGAGACAGCATTATCTTGAATTCTCCACCGATACAGTATTTATGTCTGGCGTGCCGGGCTGCTGGGGAGCCAATGAAATAACAGAATACTTCAATCAACGCTTGTCCCGCTAATGCCTGAAACACTGCATTCTCATTTCCCATTCTCTCTCTCTCTCTCCCTATCTCTCCCTCCCTCCCCCCTCCCTCTCACTCTCTCACTCTCTCCCTCTCTCTCTCTCTCTCTCTCTCTCTCTCTCTCTCCCTCTCTCTCTCTCTCTCCCTATCTCTCCCTCCCTCCCCCTCCCTCTCACTCTCTCACTCTCTCACTCTCTCCCTCTCTCTCTCTCTCTCTCTCTCTCTCTCTCTCCCTCTCTCTCTCTCTCTCCCTATCTCTCCCTCCCTCCCCCTCCCTCTCACTCTCTCACTCTCTCTCTCTCTCCCTCTCTCTCTCTCTCTCTCTCTCTCCCTCTCTCTCTCTCTCTCTCTCTCTCTCTCTCTCTCTCTCTCTCTCTCTCTCCTCTCTCTCTCTCTCTCTCTCTCTCTCTCTCTCCCTATCTCTCCCTCCCCCCCCCACTCCCTCTCACTCTCTCACTCTCTCCTCTCTCTCTCTCTCTCTCTCTCTCTCTCTCTCTCTCTCTCCCTCTCTCTCTCTCTCTCCCTATCTCTCCCTCCCTCCCCCTCCCTCTCACTCTCTCTCCATCTCGCTCCCCCTCTATCTCTGTCGCTCTCTCACTACTAGGTCATTCTGATAGATTTTAAGGTAAGGTTCATTACGTTCTCACCTGTGGGTAATCGTGAGGCCAATGGGAAGTGATTGTTATGTTTGTCAGTTGACAGAGGTTTGTGTTTCCTGCGGTCGGAGCCACAGATGACTCACTCTCTCCGGCTGAGGTGTCCATTTATCTCAAGGAGAACTGTCAGGGATATGATGAATGGCGGGAAAAAAACACTGTATTTCCTCCACCTGATATCCAGTCAGCCGACAGACTGCCATTTTACCCAGACTGCTATTGTGTCTTCATTTCACCGTTGGTTTCTGCGCATGATCAGACACAGACCCAAGAGACTCGAGGTTAATTCCGTTTGTTTATAAGCCATTTAGGTCTTATTTTATTGCCAGTAAGGGACTATTCTGTGGTAAATTGTCATCAGCAATCTGTGCTAGCTGTTCATTGTCTGGTCGGAGGTGCACTCTAAACTGTCGGGCTGGGCTCAGTCCTTAAGTCAGGCACACATTATATTTCAGCCCTGTCATATGTGTTATTTATGAACTTTGTGGAACCTAGTTCAATATTTCTGGGCGCTGTACATTCAATTATATGACATTGTCATTTTCTTTCATGTGAAAGCACTCAGTGATGTGCACGTGGACGTATACTTCATTACTGCTTTGTTTTGACAAGCCAGTTTACATCCATCTATCACACCGATGTTGAAAGAGACAGTTCTTACATATTCAGACGTGTTCGTGTTACATCGCAGAACGTGGCTCTGAACATCTTGGATGTCAGCCAGCCAGGCTGCAGTTCTATTGTTATGGATGAACAGTATCATTTTTACTGGTTATTAGAAAGGTAAAGAAGCAAAGTCTGGCTATTAAAATATCCTTAAAAGCAAAGTGAACACACTTGGCATGGTGACATTAATGGCCAAACAGAATGACAGTGGCCGGTGGTTTTTTAAGTATAAATGTGAGATAAACTCGTTGACCACTATAGTGTATTATTTCCTGTGACATTGCTTGAGCCACAGGACTCACAAGTAATATACTCAAGGAAATGTTCCTTTGTAAAGTCATTCAAAATACTGTCAAACACGCTTAAACACTATTTTAACACCGCTTTCAATGCATCGAATAGTTCCCAGAGTAACAGCTTTATCAAATAGTGCATATTTGTTCTATTGTAAGAAATCTCAATTAAAAACGTAAAGCTTGAGAGCATTTTCACTTGTTAATGTTATGTTTACAGAGACTCTCCAAAGCACTCACTCACTCATTTCGTTTTTTTATTTTTTGCATTTCATTGTCAACATCGGTTTAATTAGACATAATAAAATATTGCATAATGTAGTATTAGTAATTCCTAGCAAAAAAAACACAAAAGGGCAAAGGGAAAAGTGAACATGTCCAAGTGGAAGAATATTGGTCTGATGAGAACAGAATATAGCACTTTGGCCACCACGCTAAGGGCTATACAAGCTGCCACCCAACACTGCACATCATCCGAAGCACACTATCCCTAACATTCAGTATGGTGGTGGCAGCATCATGCTATGGGGATGCTTCTCTGCATTTGGGCCTGGAAAGCTTGTAAATACATAGGGTAATGTGGATGTGGCAAAGTCATGAGAAATCCTGAATGAAGACCTGGGACTGAAGACCTGGGACTTGGGGCATTATTAGACAGCTGAAAAAAGGCTTTGAGGATTGAATTTTTTTTTTTTATTGGAATTTTAACACAACTCGTATTTATTATGCAGCATGTAGAATGTCCCTTCAAAGGGAGGCAGGGGTACGTCAGGTGAGGCAGTGGCACAATGACTGAAGAACATATCATAAATTAAAGCGCAGCATTTACCATTTAAAGGGTTTTCAACATCAATCCAAAAAAAGTAATCCACAGCTCTGCATGTAAATAAGTAATTTTAATTTCCGACATTAACAATTTGAAACTGAATTGTTATCAATCAAATATCAACAGCACAGGGAGCAGGCAAGATAAAGTAACCTTTTTTTAGACATGCATTGTGAGGACTGAGTGATTTGCAATGCATTCATCATTTTCTGCAGCTCTAGTTTTCTAGATTTCTCTGTCAATGTTCTCCATCCAACCCCCTGTGCGACTTCAGCTCTAGCTCAGACCGATCAAATTTATATTCTCTGTCCTGGGCTGGCATTCTAACAGTGGCGCCAGCTGTCACATGATACAAGCTGAATCCATGGTCAATATCCTCCAAACATCTTATAGTCTGCCACATCAACAAAGTATCCTGAATTAGACTGCTCACTTTAAAGAAAAGTAATAGAAAAAAGCGATAATAATAATTTTTCTATCACAGTTCCATCTAAAAACATTGCATGTGCTTCTCAGGATGTATCCACTGCATCAACTGGTCTACATGAACATGCTTGCAAAGTGACCAGCATCGGAAATAAGACAAAGGACAATTCGGCTAGGTGGGTGGAGGCGTTTGACGGGAAATTGTACGAGCAAGGATCTGGTGTAATCAGGTCAGTCTTTATGTCTGTCACAACAGATTACCAGTGATTTACACATAACCGTGGCTGTCGTAATATATGCAATAACTGGCTTCTATCAGTCTATTACTCTGTAACGAGGGACCTGGAGTTTGGCACATTTTCTTTCGCGACCTGGCAGTTGATGATGTACCCTTGGTGTCCCGGGTCCAAATCAGACACTGATTAGGGGGCTATAATAAAAACCGGCAGAACTGCAGGTCTCGAGGCCTGATGGTTGAGAAGCACTGATGTGATGGAGTCGGGCGTTCCTCAGAACAGGCCTAAGTACCCGAACGTCTCCGGTGTTAAATGTTCCGGCGAAAATGCTAACGTGATAAGTCATCAAATGCCACATTGACTCCGTTCGACACAGAGATAGCTGAGATAGGGCTGGGAGTTCTACATTTGTCATCAGGATCACCGGCCACATTCGTGACATCGCGTCAGCTTGTCGACCTTTCTCATAGAGCAGCTGACTGCAACCATTTGCCACGCTCAGAGGTACGTTACAGTTGTACTTTCGCTGATTACACATTGATCGCTACGGCAACGCCTCCACCGCTTCCTCTCTCTCGCTCTCCCTCGCTCTCTCTCTCTCTCTGGCCCCATTTTGACAGCGGCTGGGGGCGGCATTAAAAGTTTGTTCCGGGAATGCACCTTGAAGATGATTAACTATCTTTGCTATATTAAAGTACACCACTGCAGCCGAGTGCGATTGTGTCCATCCAGCGAAACCATTTCATGAGAAAACTCATTTGCGGCCTCTTAATTGTTTTTCATTACGGCGGCCGGTGGCGGACTAGATTGGAATTGGACAGTAATAGGCTGGCCTGAGCAGTGTGAACAATCCTGAAGCATCCGTCCAGATGAAGTGTGACAGGGAGACATCCCAACCCTTCCCCCGCCCCCCGGTGCCGCGGCCATTAGGCAGTTTCCTCGTTCCCGGTCGCACCGAAACCCAGCCGGGGAGCGTGGTCAGTGCAAGGTCATCACCGTGCTCTTTTAGGCGAGTTAAAGTGCCGCCGGGGCGATCTGTTCCGAGGTGTTCATAACCTTTACGCCAAGTGGTGCTCCTGTCGTGGACCATGTCCGATTGAGGCTTTCACATTTCGATGTACTTTGACATTTCCCATGTGCCGGCGCCGGGGACTAAACGGGCAGCTCCTGCAGGTTTAGGGAGGATGTGTTTAGCTTGTGCTGTCAGGAGCTTGTTGTCGTTTTTTTTCATTATCTGAACTATGATAGAAAAGCCTCTCCAAATGTACTAGCCTGTGCAGCACTGCCAATCAATAAAGCACTTTTAAAGAGAGAGCAGAGACTTATGGGTGTCTGCTCTAAATTCCCTCCTTTTCGGTGTATCAGCTGATCTGAGCTGATCTGGCCTTTGATTGGCCAACAATTATCTGGGTTAAGGAATATTATAATTGTACATGACTGGATGTGTTTTATATCCACTTTAGCACAGTTGTACTGCAGTCGTAACTATGATGCTGGGCTTAGTGTTATATGGACCTGAATGTTGTCCGAGAATCAAAATCCTCATCCAGAACCATCGGTTGCCTACTGCCAGACTGTTCCACAGAAAAGAGAAACATCAAAATCAATACAGATGATTTATTTAGTTCAATCACAGACTAGACCAACTGTTGCCAACTGTTACGGGTGGAGTATGGAGTTGAAGCTGCACAAGAACCACAAATGATAACCCGAACACAGACTCTCTATCCAATAACTACAACATCTGATATTCACCACTAAAGATTACGGTCGGATAAAATAACCATGTAACCGGACATTTTGAGTCATTAAGATGGACTAGACATTACAAGACAATTCAGTATTGTGAAATGAAATTGATTGAAACGCCTAGAAAGGCAGTATTGTTTCCCAGAGATTAAATGATTAGCCTACCTGGTCACATCAAGCAAGCACTGCAACAAGCTCCGCAAAGGAATGTCCCGTCAGCATGTGGTTTGATTGTACGTACGTACGTGCATTTTAAATAATCACACCCTATATATATATATATATATATATATATATATATATATATATATATACTAATGATATTGTACTAATATATTACTAATGATACTAACTAATACTAATACTAATGATCCCAGCTTCATTAACCTCCTCCACTATAATATCAAACGTTGTAAAAACATCTCCGGAATAAGCCGGCATGTGAATTATTCCAGAAGCAGGATAACAAATTAGTTTGAAGGCCAGGTTTTTTTGTGCGATTTAAAGTGTTTTGCTCACACATCGAATTGATTGAAAGGGGGTTTGCGACGAGAATCCAACCATAAAAACGCAGTTCATAAGATGCATGTCAAGTCAAGACAAACACTTTATGTCAGATTGCGCACTTCACACTTCTGAGGTATTCTTTCATTGTCTGGGCGGCATTCCCAGACATACGCTGCTAGCAGTTGAAATGTGGAGTGTCAATGTGAGTGGTCCGAGGCTCTGTTTACTAAAGAGCTGAATGCCAGGTTTCACAGAGTTTTCACAGATGGCTGGACGTTGACATTGGTGGTGACAACATGTTGTCCGGTAGTTTTACCAGAGTGCTCGAGCTACACAAACACCTTGCCACTCGGCGTTCTTTTCCTTAACCCAAATTTAGCGGGGTCAATCGGTTACCTGGGAGAAGGACACACAGAAGTTCTCGGGGGCACGGGGCGGGGGGGGACGGGGGGAATGTAGCTGCCGCCCAAATTGAACGAAGCCCCTCAGAGTCCCAGTCACAGTTACCCAGGTCTGACTGGAAGTGGCTCGATAAAGATGTTGAAGTGTGTGACAGTTCGGTCAGAGTATTTCCTACCAGCAGGATGAGTACAGGAGCGGGGACTGGATGAGTACAGGAGCGGTGACTGGAGCTGGGTTTAATGGAGACATTAACATACGGCAGACACTGCTACCCGCCCGATGCCAAGTACGCCGATACACTGACACACGGTCGAGCCGAAATAATGCTGTTGAATTTTCCTCTGACTGAGTGTAGGTTTGCCATAAAGTTGGAGGAAGTTAATGAGGAACGCTCACATGAATACTCAGCACTGCTGGGGAAAATAATGGCGGTGGCTTTACGATGACTTTTATTGCATTGATGACCAATTAATTAAACATAACAACTCTTCATCCGTTTTAAATTCTCTGCAGCTGTCTTTTGTTTCAGACCCCTAATACGTTTCAAGCATCCTGGAAATCCTGACAGCATTGATGACATCTTAAACAGTATAACTAATCTTGTATAAAGTCACTCATTGCACGTACTCTAATTATGGAGTCAACACACTGACCCAGAACGTAGACTGTTTGTAATGGAACATTAGCTCAAATAGTAATCGTACAAAATAATTCTCGATAGTTTAAATAATATTTTTCCATCATCATCAGTGGACACAGTGACTGTTAGGATCATAGTAAATTTGACTAGAAGGTATGTCATTTCATGGGTCAGGATTTTCTAATTAGGACTGGTGAATCCTTTCTGATCTAATAGAGCTTGATGAAAAACCATGGAAAGGTCCTCGCCATGACATCATTCGATGTGAGCTAGCTGGTCGTGGTTCTCCAGTGAGCTAGCTGGTCGTGGTTCTCCAGTGAGCTAGCTGGTCGTGGTTCTCTGTCACAAAGATAAACCTAAAGAAAATGTGAACGTTTGGAAGACCTTACGCTTGTAGAAATAACCCTAAAAAATATATTCACTGAATGGCAATAAACAAACATTTGCAATGATTTACTCTCTGATCCAGATTAATCTGAAACTCGGGTTTTTAGTATTAGGTTTTTTAACTTGCTGAGGTGTCTAGCTTAATTTAATTGTACTAATCATTGTTTTTGCAATAAAATTCAGATGAATGTGTATAATGAGATTGTAATAGAGTGACACCATTAGAAATGACCAACCACCAAAGCGAAATGTCCTGTTGTGGCTCACAGGCATCCAGTCCGCACAACTCTACATTGTTATTTACAACATTGTTATTTACATAAAGTGCTTTAAAATAGAATGTGTTTATCTTAGTGCTTGAGTCGACCAAAGGTGTTGGACAATATTAGTCATAGACCTTTTCAGTTTTCAAAACTGAGTTCTGTGAGATGAAAGGAAAAATATTGTTTGTCATGGACAAAATTGGCATGTCACCGATAATATTGTAGAACCTGCTCACAGCTGGCAGCACTCAAATAATCAAGTGAGCTGAAGGTAATTCATGAAAGAACACACAGGAAAGATCTCAATTGCCTTCTCCTTGCTTCCTCAGCTCTCTTTTCTGAGTACATCTCCTCAGCCCTAACTTTCTTCTTCCAATTCACTTTTTGTATATTGAGTCAAGTTATGTGGTGACTCTAACAAAGAACACAATAATGTACAACTTAAAAAATCAGTTGTTTCTCAGGCACACATTTGGAAGTCACAAAAGTGGCCGTTATTGTCGTTTGAGCTACAAATTGGTAGATTTAATAATTTCGACCTGACAAAGCCAGTGAAACACGAGGAGGCCATTTTTATTGAAAAACCCCACAGCATTCCACTACTGTGAGAAGTGAGCATTTTTCCTCTAAGCCAGGTTTATGGCTGCATAACTTAGGCTGTATTCCAATCCAACCTCTAAAATCCAACCTCTAAATAACAGGTGGATCATCTAGTATGAAGCATTGGGCACCAGCATGGACGGTTAATCAAGATGCAAACAAGACAGAACGTCCTCAACAGTTGATTACGGAGAAGTACCAAAAAAAAGGAAATTCATCTTCTTGAGGTCATGATTAGGTAGAGAGAACAAGATTTCGTTAGGACGATTGGAAAAGAAGACAACTATTTTTAGCCTGCTATATATCCGGAGGAGTTCTCCGCTAAAAAAGTTCAGCGCTCAAGACAAAGCTGGCAGTATTGTCTAAGGAGTGACTGATCTGTATGCTTTACCACTTCCTCCATCATCACAGAAATCCCTGCAGTGAAGACTTCTCTTGTACATTTACAGCCTGAGTTCAGCCCTGTATCCTACCTGTCAAGTCGGAGAGCTAAACATGTCCATCTTCCTCCGTTTGGCAGAAACACAGTGGGAAATGCCAGGGGTGTGCTTTTTCCATCTTGACTTGTGTTGTATTTTCTTGCTGTTCGCCCTGGAGACATTGTTATCACAAGGGCGAGTGAGTTGCATGTTGATAAATCATTGATTCGGTGAGCGCTGCGTTGTGCTTGGAAGTGGAGTTCCCGTTTGGCTAATAATTACGTGGCATGGTTCGAGACAAAGCATTGTCTCCTGGACGTTTATTATTTCAGATTTTGACGAAAACATATTTAGATCAATTGTTGCCACAGAGCTCCCAAATGATCAAGTATAGGATGGGGGTTTTATTGATGCACGCACGATATCATGGATACAAACCAACGGACGTACTTTCCATGATATAAGGTAAATGAAAACATTCTGACGTTTTGTCTGTCTGAAAATGGTTGCTAAAAAACAACCCGTGGTGATTATACGGAGAAACAGACGTCGATATGTTTTAGATGTTAACACAACACGTCCAGCGGCTTTCCAAAATCGAATCGATGTTTGTGTCAGGTTACTGTCGTCAACACCTCCCGCAGATGCACAGTTGCTTTTCTACGTGCGGATAAAGTGACTGAACCGCTGTGTGTGTGTGTGTACAGATCCGATCCTGAGACACAGAGTGCTGAATAATCGCACATTGAACATCTCACGGTTGACCTTTCTGGGCCTACAGTCGGAGAGAGACCTGGTAATGTAATGGGAACCCCAGATGAGGTGGAGAGTGGAGCGATAGCGTTTCAGAGGACTGCCAGTGACGGCCCGAGTCTCCTGACAACCCGCGCCTCCTGTTTGCTCCAGTGGGGAATGAATTTCCGACGACATTTCAAATACTTAATCTTCGAGGTGTTTAATTTAATAATGATGGCATCAATCTGTGACACCGCCGAGTCTCCCATGAGTAAAGCCGCGCTCTGAAAAGGTTTATCGTTTAAGTGTCGGCGAGCGCCCGGGTGAACGTGGAGGTGAGCTGGGTCTCAGTCTGCGGAAATAAATGCCAGTCGGTTTTTAACTATGCACCGCGGATAATAAAACAACGTTTTGTTTTCTATATTGCCTGCTCTCTTTGCTGTGCTTTTCCCCCCCTGGGATACAGCCATGTCTATCATTCCTAATGTTTTCTGCAGAACTTTTTGAGCAGCCACCCTTTCCATGTTAAAAACCAAGGCATGCCCATACAGTAAAATAAACCTGTGCAACTTGGCAGACCTTGACAGGGTGACTTATAAAGGAGTGTTGCAGACAAAGACCAAGACACGCCACGACGTCCTGGAAACTCAATCTTCTCTTGCTCTCCCGGTGATGGATGTCCCGCGGTGGAGCCTCCGTCTGCGTCGCGACCTCGTAAAGACGTCATTTACTGAATCAAAGACAAAACAGGCACTTTCACTCAGCGGCGAGACGGTCTCTGCGAGTGCACGTCGATCAGAAAGTTATGAGGTGAGCTACAGGGACAACAGATAGAGATCACAGATATCGTCTAGTCGCCGAAGATCAGTTGCTGGTATTAACAGCCGATGAGTGATCTCTTCCTGTGTTTCCTTCGCTCTCCTCTCTTGTTATTCCGTGCGGTTCCGTACGGTCTCAGGCATATTCACTATAACGCCCCATCTGTGCATCCCATTCAGACTGGAGGCCCGGCATTTCGTTCTGAGGGAAGTTTGCGCGAGTCAATTCTGACTTCTCGTGCCGTCACTGGCCATCCTCATATCTTTGATCTTCACAATCTCATCCCAGTGTTTACAAATCACATGCATTAACTCAATCTATTCAAAAACCATATAGGTACATTTTTTCAATTGAGATTGAATTAATGTAGCAACTGCTTTTTACCAGAACAGCTTACAGTATTCAGTGCTGTACATACTTACAATCCATACAAATTTTTCTGACTTCTTTCGGTTCAAACCCCTAATGCTGCCCTCGCAAGCGACATGCTCTGGAAGATAATGGTAGTGACAATCTGAGTACAGGAAGTAGGTCAATCATTCATATAGGAAACACCAATACCACATGTCAATCACTTTCTATGCAACCTTTTTCTTCATTTTTGATTTTCTTCTTCTAAAACGTTATAATAAATTTCACATTGCAATAACACTGGCCTAAAATAAAACTAGTAATATGGAAAAGCATATTTTTAATGGCACTGTCTCTTTAATAGAATTTTGGCCACAAGAATTGCATCAACGAGCCTTGGAGCTAATTTAAGGGACCCGTCATGACAAATATCCTGACTGAATCACATGACCACTGTCCTGACTGAATCATATGACCACTGTCCTGACTGAATCACATGACCACTGTCCTGACTGAATCACATGACCACTATCCTGACTGAATCACATAACCACTATCCTGACTGAATCACATGACCATTATCCTGACTGAATCACATGACCACTATCCTGACTGAATCACATGACCACTAACCTGACTGAATCACATGAACATTATCCTGACTGAATCACATGACCATTATCCTGACTGAATCACATGACCATAATCCTGAATGAATCACATGACCACTATCCTGACTGAATCACATGACCATTATCCTGACTGAATCACATGACCATTATCCTGTCTGAATCACATAACCACTATCCTGACTGAATCACATGACCATTATCCTGACTGAATCACATGACCACTATCCTGACTGAATCACATGACCATTATCCTGACTGAATCACATGACCATTATCCTGTCTGAATCACATAACCACTATCCTGACTGAATCACATGACCATTATCCTGACTGAATCACATGACCACTATCCTGACTGAATCACATGACCATTATCCTGACTGAATCACATGACCAGTATCCTGACTTAATCCCATGCCTACCCAAGTCGTTTACACCAGAACTTTTAGCATGATGGTAAGTAGCTGCTTTTAACTTTGTATTTCTCATGTACTCAAGTGTTTCCTTTATTCTATTTTAGCTTTTATGTTAACTGTACACCATATATTTGTGTGTATTGACCTTGAAACAGTGTTAGGGAAGAAGAAAAGTATATCCTCTGGAAAAAAAATCATTAAACTGGCAAACCAAAAGCCCACCTAAACCGTCTTAGAAAATTCAGAATTAGCAGAATAGATTTATTTTCCTTCAAGCCTAGTATCAGGTCCTGTGTATTAATAGATAAAGTAATCCTCGGCTCACTTATTTCCCAATTTCTTATTTTGTGAAAGTAAAAGGTGAACTAAAGTTATTGAGTATAAAGTAAAAATATATACATATATAGGGGTCCTGCAATCAATTAATTAGCTGCTGTGACAAAGATAGTTTGATTTAACCATGTTACAATTCCCACCAATCGTTTACAACTATTAGGTGATCTGCTGGTTAGGTACATATACAAGTTCATCGTCATCAAGATAAACGACATACACTAGCAGAACCCAGTATGACATCGTGCAATGGCATTGTATTTATGCATTAATTTATTATTATTTATATTATACATTTATATATGCACTCTAGGGTGCCCAACTGTAATTATGTACCCACTTGAATGGCACTGCCGCACGCTATATATTGAGGGACACATTTCAGTACAGGTAATGTAGTATACAAATTTACATTAATTACGATTAAGAATTCCTCAATATACTCTTAATTTTAATTATGTGTACCAACTGGTAATTATATTATACTTAGGCATATATCATATCTCGTACGTTTTAAGCGAATGTCTTATTTCTAATCAGGCATGACGGTGGTGTGAGATCCCCGTCAGTATGGAAGACCTCATTAACTTTCATTCACCTGCAAAATGTTAGGCTGAGTCGATTCTTTGCTAGGCACTTTTTTTTATCGCGCTTACCTCTTCGCGAGTTACTAATTAAAATATATTGGACCTACCGTGGTGTTCTCTTTTTTTGCACCCCATCATTTCAAAAAAGTGAGATTATACAAGACTGAAATAAAAGGCTTCTGCATTTTGATGCCCAAGATCAGGTTAGAACAGGTTCATAGAGAGAAAACTGTTCCATGCTATAGATCATTGCCTTGTGTACTGTATAGAACATTATATATTGCCTTGTGTGGGTTTGGGTTAAAATGTGGGTTAGGGTTACACTATGGGTTAGGGTTAAAGCATGCTGGCTTTGTACTCAAATTATTTTATTGACCTAAAACGATGGAAAGAGTAGTTATTTATGTACCGGTATTTGCAATTTAAATGTGTTTTCCTTTCCCTAAAAAAATATATTCTAAAAGAATGTGACACAATTATACAGCGTAGGCAGTGAATGCTAACACAAACACACGGACACACACACACACACACACACGGACACACACACACACACACACACACACACACACGACCACAAACACACGGACACACGCACACACACACACACACACACGGACACACACTTGGCTTTCCATCAGAAACTGTTTAAAAGCCCCCGCTGCTTACTGAGAGTGTAGCGTCCTGTGTGATATGGATCGATATTGGGCCCTGCTGAAGTACGTCTCCTTTAAAGCCACTGAACCCGAGCCAGAAGGGTTAAAGGAACCGAGGAGCGCACGGAGGAGCAAGGGCACGTCTGCACACAAGCTGAATACCTGATGAGGAGAGGGATGTAGACCCAGTACAAAGGAACACCAAGGCTATCCAGAGAAGGCAGGCAGCACACTGCCTCTACCCCCACAGAAACCTATATCAAAACAGTCGACTAGAAGGAAGATGGAATAGAGAGATCATGTCCGATGGAAATGTTTTAGAGCAGGATTTGTAAAAGAAACAGGGTAGTCAAAGGCCACCGGAAGAAGACAAGGGAGGAGAAATGAAAAGACCAAGCCAAATTAACATTTATTCTTTCTTTCGTGGAAAAATACTTTTTTTTCTTTTGCTTTTTTGAAAACAAACGCAGGCTACATTAAGCGGCTGGTTAGACACGTCTGTGAAGTTAAAGTCGGGAGGAAAAGAATCCCACAAGTCACATCAACCCAGTTATGAATATTTCATGTTAAAAACGTTATTGGATGCAGAAACGTTTTCAATTCCAAATAAGACGAGTGGTGGGGAAAAAAAAACCTCTTCCCTTGAAGTTTTCAATGTTTGTTGTATGAGATCTTCAGCATGTTTTATGTTCAAGACCCAGCACAGCCAGTATGCAAAGTATCACCGCTAAAATGTGCGTATAAAGCATAATATAGGTAATTCGTACGCTCGGGGTATGTTTTCGCACGATTAATTAAGAGAAGCATCAAGGCCTGTGACCTTTTGTGTCACCTGTGGGTGATTTGGCACGGGGGCTTTGACTTATGGAGACTTACGGAGCGGAGACTGTGGTGCGGTCAGGCTCGGCACCCGTCGCTGACGCCGCTGGATCAGTGCTCGGGATATGAGGAAACAGCACCAGTCGAAGCATCGCCGCAGTTTGTTTGCGTGCTCCTCTTGGAAAAGACAATGCACATCATTAGAGGTCACACGTCTATAAATAAAATAGGAGGCGCGGAAATGCGCTTCATCTCGCGGTGCTCGGCAGAGTCCATTAGCCTTATAAAAAATGGAGACCGGCGTTGAGGGTCAGAACGCTACCAGCGGGCGGAGGAAAAGTTACCTGAAGTTGAGCAATCACGTCGCTGGTGCAACTGCAGCGGAGACGGAGCACTCAAAGCCAACGTCCGGGAATTCTGCTCTTGTTTGGATGATCTCACGGGTAAAAACCAGACTCTGCGTTCATCAAACGTTGCTGACGTACAATTCATAGCGGCTCAAGACAATATTCGCTGAACTAATTTGAAAGCTCACGAGCGTCGAGGAAATGTGTTTTTAGAGACTTGGGATTTTCGCTTGCATGAGATCATTTTCCGCCAGACACATCTAGGGACGGCGTTAAGTAACATTCGGCACAAAGGTCACATTGAAATTCACCGCGTGTCGTAGATCGCAATCAAATGTCCAATTTAGGTTCGCAATTTTGTCCTCATTATGAATGAGCATCCAAATGTGACCTTTCACTGAATTGTCTGTTTTATTTAGCAAAGGACATGAACGATATAAATATGTTGGCTGATGAGCGTGTGGTCATGTTGAAATGATAAGAGAATACAGGGAATGAAACGCTGTCTGGACCTTTTTAAGGTCTGGAGTTGAATTTTAAACACGGGGTTTATGTGTAGTCTCTGCTCGCTGCACACTTTAAAGATTCTTTAGGGGAGCATTCACAAGGTTCTGTTCAACTCCGGCGTTCTTGCTATAAGGGCATAGGAATCCTATAATACAATTAGATTTTGATTGAACGCTAACCCCTGGCACACAGTGAAGCATAATAGATGCTGAATGTTTGTTCAAATCGAAAAAATGCAAGCATTCTGCAGGGAACGAGAGGAAAGAGAGATGTAATATAACCCTTATATATGGACAGTCCACCGAAAACAGTCTCCCACGTTCTTCATTTGCCCAGCAATAGTAAATGTGGCAAGGCAATGACAAAATATCTTCTTACACATGCCTTTAGAGAGTTTAGTTTTTTGCAAATATGCAACAAAAAAATAATAATACATTCAAGGCATGAAGTAGTCTCAACAAATAAAGACACTATTGAGATGTTGGCTAAAAGGCTTAAACCACACTTAACCTAAAAATTTACGAGTAAGAGGGACCAGTCGATGTGTTTATTTTGAGCCCCTGGTCATCTGAACATGTGAAACACTGCTATGGCACAAGAAAGTAATGTACTCGTATAATCTACACCTGGCAGTACCACATGAGGACAGGCCATCACTCAGAGCGTGGCCCCTCTCTAGGTTTCTTCCTAAGTTCTAACCCTATCAAGGACGTTTTTTTCTTGCTAGCCACTGGGAATCAATTTCTGCTACTGCTCATTCAGGTTCCAGGTAGAGTATCTGTATAATCGCTTTGTGATACCTGCTCGGGTAAAAAGGCACTAACTCAATCCATTTGCTAATCTACATGTATTTCCTGTGTATCAGTTACTTGGCTTGAGTCCCTATTAAGGACTGGCGTCGGTAGCACATACAGTAGATGACAGGTACTATATGGGCAGGATGAAAATGTATTTACAACACAGGTTTTTCTCTGAGATCGCTCAGAATATGGTTACACGTGCTGAACTCAAATCTAAATGGAATAGAATCGTTGAATGGTGAATAATACAAACAGGTACTCATAGTATTCTGTGGAAGAAGTACAGGAAACGCAATTATACACGGCCATAATATCGCCTTGTATTCCCATGTGTAATTGCAGTGTGATTTTTTCATTATACTTTTTCCAATATCCATTTATTCATCCAGTGGTACTGGTCATTTCCCTTCTATTATGCCAAATGCCGCATTAGATTAAACCAATGTCTGCCATAATTACATTTTACAACGTCACGTTGCATTGGAAATGTGAGTTTGGTTTGTCCGTGGAGACTAGAATGGAGCCGTCTGATTCAACACTGCTCCTGGATTGTAAAAGATTTGTCACCTGATACAAATTCACATTACGGTTAGAAATAAGGAGATAACAAAAAATGCATTTGTATATGTTGTAAAAATGTGTAGATGACCACAACACAGGACATTTGTTATCCTTTTCAAATCATCTCTACACTAATATATGCAAAATAATACAGTACAGTACTTACAGTACAGCTCGTATTGTTAGGTTAATAAGAAGATGTCTTTATCTGGCGAAGACGGTTTTCGCTGCGTTGAGATCAAATGCATGGGTGACCATTGTGGCTGATGAAGAGTTGACACTGATGTGAGTCAAACTAATGGCTACATTGTAACCCTGTGTTTCTAACGAGGCATTGACTTATTGGAGAGAAAATATGGCAGACTTGAGATAAGCACATGATTCAGCAGGTGAGAATAACATATTTACGCTGTGGAACACCGTGGAGTTGAGAGCATTTGTTGCTTAGATACGAGGCAACACAATGAATGAATCTCTACTATTATAAAGACAGCATGTGCAGTTGTCGGAGAAAAAAAAGTAACAACCCAGATAGAATATGCTAACTTTAGGTTTTTCTTTTGTATAACTTGGCGCGAGGTACATAATTCTGTGTCTGCTTTGAAAGCAAACATATTCTATTTTCTTATACCCACCAGTTTCTCAGTCGGACACAACGGCTGTTCTGGTTTCATGTGAACTTCAGCAGGAAATTGAGCTCCAAATAAAACTTCTGGCCAAAACAAACGATGTGCGCATAGACTAACACAAGTAACTATTGTTTATTTTTAAATCTCGTGGAAGTGGTTAATTATGCTGTCACTTTTTTTCAGACGACATCGCCCAATCCGAAATGTATCTCTCGGCGTTGGCGGCTAATCCT
This sequence comes from Dallia pectoralis, assembly GCA_029465975.1. Lineage (NCBI taxonomy): Eukaryota > Metazoa > Chordata > Actinopteri > Esociformes > Umbridae > Dallia > Dallia pectoralis. The sequence goes on from CM055734.1 coordinate 6,990,329, forward strand.
ACACTTGGTGACAGATTAACAACTCAGCGTGGTCCGCTTATCTTCTCAAGTGTTGCGATAAATTAATTTCTTCAGTATGCTGGGTCCGGCTGTTCTCAGGCCCTCCAAATCTATACAAACCCCTTCATGGAGAAAAGGACAAACAACTGCAAGTCCCCTGGTTGTTTTCGTGCTCTAAGTAACAAATCAATGCGTCAAGTTCTTTTGTCCACAGGAAGGGTCCTGACACCAACTACTGTGGTCGGAGTCGAAAACTATTTTCCAGTATTTCAGTACATTGTAGAAATAGTCCCGGCTTTCAATTATCTTACATAAAGTGGACGTGAAAGTCCCTTATCTTCAAAGGAACACCTTATAGCATTATTTCGTGTCTGCTTCCCCCCCCCAGGCTCGCGCACATTGTTTAACGTTCGTGTTTTCTTTCATAGAATTGTCTGTTACCGGTGTGGAGACATTATCACCATGCACTCTGTCCAAAAGAAAACACGAACGTTAAACAATGTGCGCGAGCCTGGGGGGGGGGAAGCGGACACTGAGTCCAAAGAAAACACACCATTGTTTCTGCTGATCAGGACCTCTTGACAGAGTGTCCGAGCCTGTTGAGAGTGCACACAGAAACATAAACAACCACGTACGGTTGCTTGCCTCTAGTTTGCCTTGTGTTCAAGGACAGCGCATCATGCATAGGTATTTACCGGCCCAACGTCCTGGCAGCCTAGCTGTTTGGTGCGATATGCTGTTTAATCCAACCTCACCTATTCACCGCTCGCTCAATCTCCATTAAACCGCGTCTCCTACGTATTTGACACCCTGTTGTGCGTTACAGGGTTTTGGCAGGGCTCGCTGTTTGATTAACAGAAGCTTCGGCTGAGGCTAATATCCCAGTAATATCTCCGTTACTAAGAATCAAATCAGATTGCACACGCTTAAACTGCCCGAGGCGCCGCCATTGTCTAATGATATGTATGGATGGCGTGTTCAGTCAGCGTGTTCAGTTCAGAACCGAGCTGCGGCCCCAACACTTCTCCGTTCTGTCTTCCCCGGTCCTTTCCCTCCCTGGGGGTGTCAGATGGCTGTCACTGCATCTACCTGTCTAATCGATGCCTCCGGAGAATAATGAAGTCATCCTATGGGCGACAAGAGACATTAAATATGTATCGCTGTTTTTATTTTGTGACTTCCTCATGAATTGTACATGTTTTGTGGGCCTATATACGAACTGCAGGTTTTCACGAACCTGTGTTTAACTGTCCTCACCGCATCTAGGGATTAAGATAGGTTATCTGACAGTGGGTATATGTTTATGAAATGTATCTCAGCTGAAACAAAGAGTGCAATTCACAATATGTAACCTTAAAATGTAAATTCTTGTGAAAAATACATTATAAGTGTCTTGACTAACGACGTACAAAAAAAGTACAAAAGATGGACAGTGACTTTTATGTTGCCTTACTGCAATTTGATGTTGCCTTTCTGGACCCCGGTAATGGGCAGGTTCTAAACAAAAGGTAAAAAGGTTAAACGTCGCTACTTTGGAAGGTCTTCCCGGTAGCATAGCACAGATCACGGCGTAATGTGAATAGCATATCCGTCATTCACTGACAATGCTCTTGCGTTGTTCCTGTCGCCACCTGTGTGCCCGAGCCTGTGGAGACAGGCGATCTGCGTCGTCAGGAGGCTGGACGTCCATTTGCTCCACCTGTACTTCTAAAAGCCTGTATAATGTAACATGTTTTTGGTGGGAGTTCAAAACAACACTAATGGCCTCTCCGAGATCCTGAGAACCTTCTGAGGGGATATCGGTTACAGGCCCCCTGCCATCCCGCCCCGGCCCCACTGAGGCGTCGCACTTCGTGTTATTTTGACGTTACATAAATCACAGGGCCCGGCCCTGACAGGGCCGGTGGGGGGTCGCGCAGGGGTCAAGAGGGTCACCCCGTGGCCTTTGAAGACAGGCCTGTGCAAGATGTCAAATTAGAATTTCGTCTTCTTACTCACACCAGGATCCTGACAGCACTTCCTGGCCACAGGGTCCCAGTCTTGCTTCACATCTACGCACATTAATAAATAGGGAGGGTGATTCGTTTGCCAGAGCTGGTTCTGTTCTCGCATTTGCACCGTGCCGGAGAGCGTTCCGGCGGCTACAACGCAAACGACTACACGTCCGTTTAGGTTTCGTGGTTCCGCCTTAAGACCAGACAACCTGTGGGAAAAACGGGAGCGCCATTACTTATCCCGGACTGAATGTGAAGGGACAAGCTGGAGCCGCCCAGCCATCCTAGAGGTGTGAGCTGACCCCCACCCCCACGCAAGGACTGTCACCTGTGCTTGGCCCAGACTCAGACAAAGCCACCTAATGTGCCCTGGTCCTCCCAGACGAGCTCCGGTCATCCACATTGTCTGGGATATCTATAACACTGCTGGCATCCATCAAACGCCTTAGCCTTTATGGTGGTGCCAGTTAAACACCCCTCATGACCGATGCTGCCAGTGTTGTGGCGGGGCTTTACCCTAGGGACAAAGACACCAGGGTTTACTGCCAGTGTGGTGGCGGGGCTTTACCCTAGGGACAAAGACACCAGGGTTTACTGCCAGTGTGGTGGCTGGGCTTTACACTATAGGGACAAAGACACCAGGGTTTACTGCCAGTGTGGTGGCTGGGCTTTACACTATAGGGACAAAGACAGCAGGGTTTACTGCCAGTGTGGTGGCTGGGCTTTACACTAGGGACCAAGACAGCAGGGTTTACTGCCAGTGTGGTGGCTGGGCTTTACCCTAGGGACAAAGACACCAGGGTTTACTGCCACGCTCTTGTTTAAGAATGTTGTTATCTACAACACTGTGCCGAGGAAGGCCACGCTGGAGGAAGACGCGTTTCTCTGTATCACAGTGCTACTGAAATGATTTATTAACAAGCTATGATTTCCATGTATTATTCCATTCAAAATGAGACATGAAAAGATTGTCTGCTTTTCGGTCACGTTGTTCCGATTTAGGTTATAAACAAATCATCTATCACTAATACCTTGTAAAAAAAAAAATCGGTTATGAATCTGTGCGAATAATTTCATAACTTTAAGGAAATCAGCTCTAGAGAAGAACGCTCAGAGAGATGAGATTTATAGATTCATTCCCAGACCAGCGATGTATCCTATCCAATGATCACGCGGCATTAGTGGGCATTATTATTCATTAAATCATCGCTCGACGCCTGTTTTTGTCCGTCTCCCTTCACACCTGCACCGATGAAATACTACCAGCGTCTTATTATTCAGCCGTTTATTCTTTGATTATATAGCAGTCTAGATACTGTATGCAGAGCCCAGATAAATGCTGTGTCTTTCCCTGATGTATGGCTGCTATACCACTGCAGTAGGGGTGCAGCTGAATTCAGAACTTGCAGTCTGGCTAGCTATCCAAACCGGTCCATGTCGTAGGTTATGGAAAAAACCTGTAATGATACACAGTAGATGAGTGAACTGTTGGATGAGTCCCAAGAATTCACAAAATTGGCCAAAGCTTAATAAAAATTAACTGTCACCAGCTGCTGAAATCCGGCACTCTGTGAATTTCCCTTCATCAGGTTTCAGATTGAACGGTTTAACAAAGTCCAGTTGTGTTTTTGAGACGGCGTACTTTAGTGCTGAGCCAGATATTTTGAAGAGTGATTGATTATTAACAGTATAGGCTTCTGAGACCGAGGGGGTATGGGGTGGGTCTTCCAGTTCACGGCAGACTGGACGAACAAGTGCACGCTAACATACTGTACTAACAGCAGGGTGCCGAGGACACCGTGGAAGCGAACACAAATATATATTTCTAGTGTGTTGTAGCTACCCGTGAGCTACTAATGAGAGACGCCCTATGCTGAGAGGAGCAGTTTGGTTTTCTGCACCGTCATGGAAATGAAAGGGGGAGCAGTTTAATCAATGTCACACTAATCAAATGTGTTGTCATGTCAATATCAAATTGAAACCGATGTCCTCTTGACATTTTGCCCCACGCACCGCCTTCTCCGTTTTAGAAAAGTGGAGGATTTCACTGCGTGGCCAGTTTCGGTTGGCCGACGGACGTGAAGCCACATGACTGCACAGTGTCAGCGGAACTAAACGCTACGCAAATATTCACCGCATTGGTTATTCACGACTGCTTCAGGTGTGGAGGAGATAGAAGGACACCATTAATTTCCTGTCAAATGTATCATCGGTGATTCAGGAGTATACAGCTTATAAAGGTTATTATTATACGAAAACAAGGCGAGGCCTACGCGCTATTTATTTTTCCAAGACCACAGCTGAAATGTCATCCTTCTTGGATTTCACCCGGCACAGCCGGAAGAGGGCTGACCGCCCATCAGAGCCTGGTTCCTCTCTAGGTTTCTTACTAAATTCGACCTATTGGGGAGTGTTTCCCAGCCGCTGTGTATCAACTGGTTAATGCGTGCTCTGTCGGGGTCAGGCATGTGTTTGTAAAAGCACTCTGTGACAACCTTGTTGTCAGAAATGGCTTTATAAAATAGATTTCATTATTGATATTTGATTGATCCCAGTATTCAGGTTGCGGGGCCCATTGCACTTACTGCTTGACCTGACACCCCTGGTAAGAACGGGAACCAATAAACGCTAACATCTCATTTGAGAACGTGTGTCAACCGATTCCATAACATCTGCATTCTGGGCCGATCTGCCTCCACGACAACAGTAATGACAAACACCACAACCTCACGAGTGTGATCAGAAGAAAGCAGCGGGCTGTGTTTTTGTCTGCTCGATGTTGTCGTCGAAGTTGCAGGTGTTCACAAACACCCATAAGGCACCATCTGTTAATGCAGCAGTACACATTGCTGTATCTTATACCAGAAAGTTGTCTGGACCTCCTTGTAAGTGCGCAGATCACTCCATTATTCTATTTATGTTCACGAAGCTCTAGTCCACAGGCTGCCGGTATATCTGTCATCCCTGTTAACACATAGATCGACTGGTTTCAATACTAGATCGCAGAAAGCACCTCATCTGTGGAACAGTATCCAGTCGGAGCTTCATTTAAGTGCCTTGGTGTCAATGGGTCAGTTTAAGAAAATTACGTTCGATTTTTATAGTGAGAATTGTGTTTGTTTTAACTGACTGACAATTAGTGTCAATTGTGTGTTTACGTCTCTAATTCTCGTTGTGTTCGTCAAACGATGTTCCCGGGGCACGCTCGTAAATGAGACTCAGTGTGTCCCCCTGGTTAAATAAAATGTTAACAAGAAAAAAATAAAATTGAGCAGAAGTGTGGGTGTGTGTGATCAGCCTCTGAGACACTGAGGTGTTCTCTATCAACAAGAGTTCACAGGTTCGGAGGACGAGGCATAAAGGAAGTCCCTCGTTATCCCGGTGTTTAATGATGGCTAATCAATGCACAGGGTTTTGACTTATGTGGCGTGAATATGTAGGCGTCGGAGGCCGTTCATTGGCTGAACTCAAGGTCAACGTGCATCTCTGGTTGGATGGACCACTCTCCTAAGCAGAGACTACATACAAAGCCAGGGGAGGTTACCCCTCTTTTAACCCGATTGATGAGAAAAACTTTACGGTTTTTCAGATTCGGCACCTCCGATGGTTGTACTTTCATTAGTCTCTCAACGGGCATACTTCCTTTTTAACATAATCAATAAACGCGTAAATTATATTTGAGAGCCAGAAATATGGATATCAACAACAGGTTATATCACGACATAATCAGCCATGAAATAATGTCAGAGCGTGTCGTGCGTGAAATGCTACATTTTGGGTCAATGATCGGTATTAGATACGCATGTACAGTACCAACGCAGAAGTCAATAATTAAGAATCCTAATATGATTTTAATGCGTAAATTATATTGTGATGGATGAGAACTGGGCATAGACACAATCATGTTTACAAGTGAGACAAAACTAAAGATTAGCAATATGTGCAGAAGCGAAAATAGCATCTGGGAATCATCAAATTGTGTTGCGTGATCATTTGCAAATAATTACCGTCGGTTTATTTTGCTCGTGCTCAAGTTTTAATTAAATAACATAGTGAAATTAATTCAGATTACATCCCCTAGCCATGCTGAATCAAATGAATGCATCTCCTCGTATGCGCGTGTCCTGCAAGTAGAATTATCTTAAAGACAAGGGGGTCATGGGAAAATTGCTAAACCTTCAACCCTCAGTTATGTGCTTTTGTTGACTCTCTTAAGGTCACTTTTTTGTCTGGTGGATGTAATTTGCTTTTAATATCCCTTATGAGAAAAAAGAGTTCCTAATCGAGTGCAAAAATAAAAAAAAGATTATTACATTTTGAAAGGGGAGTGGAGTTCCAAATAAAAAT